>CAVMGG010000746.1:0-37433 GCA_963680895.1 Fragum sueziense
GCCAGAGCAACAGATAAGTGGTGGTGAAGGCATTCTAACTTTGTTATTTGAATTTCAAACCATATGTTGCGGGTATTCATTTCAATTGTCTCAACGAGACGATTAAAATGAGTACCCACAACATAGGATTTGGTGAACAATTAAAAAAATATTGCATTTAAAAAAGTCCTCACTCCTTCTTATCTGTAGCTCTGAATATGCCCCCATCTTTCAATACATGGGGGGTGGGGGGGCATAAAAAGTATATCGTTCCAAGAAGAAAGCTGCTGAAGACCACAGATTAGATGCTGATAAAGGCAGTAAAATTGTACAATATACGAGGGTTGTTTGATAAATTTGCGGAATTTGTTTCTCATTTTTTTATTTCGTGTTCAAAAATAATGAAATTACACACTACTATAGAAAATCATGTCATACATTTGGGAGTAAAACGCCAATGATATTTTCCTACTCTAATGCACATTCTTCTGTCTCCATAGCAACCGATAAACGCGACATTGCCTTTGGTCAGTTTTAAAATAATTTCGTTCGTGAAAATCGTGCCTGAGTACCATAATAATGTGCGCTAGAACCATGGAAATTTAGCTTGGGTATGCTTGACATTGTTTAGTCATTTTCTGAAAATTTTCCATTTTTATTTCAAAAGTTGCATGTAAACAGTGTTTTCAAGATTCAAATCGTCGAAGAAAACTGACGTCATCTGATGACCTGGTGGCGCACCGTCGAGATGTTTTGTGTTTGTTTAGAGTTATCGCCTACAGATACATTAAGAGAAATGGGCAAGTCGAAAAATATGTCGATATGTGGAAAAGCATTTGCATTGACGTGGCATGGATGGTTAAAGACAGACAAACATCGGTACATGGCGATGACTGTCCAAGGAGCCATTCAGTTAGTCAGGGTACAAGTGCCTGTGAAGGACAGCTTGTCAGGGCGGATAGGTGCTTGACTGTACGGAATATTGCAGTTAAATTGTCTCTTTAGAATTGATTAAGTTGTTTATCATAATTTTACAGGAGTTGAATAATTATGTTAAAGGTTTCCGGTAGTTTGGCTTCTCGTCGTCTACGAAACGTCGACCCGAAGAATCATGTTCAGTCTTCTAACTATTCTTGAGATTTTCTGATGCGGTATGAGTCTGGTTGCGACAAATCATTGGACGAAATTGTAACGACTGGCGAAATGCGGCTTCGTTACCATGATACCAAAACAAAGAAAGAAATATATGTATGCAAAACGCTAGGCACTCCCCCTACCTGGACAGTACGGATCTAATATCATAGTTAATCGGCCAGCATGTCGAAACTTCCAACGAACTAAAGAAAATCGCTAGTTTATCATGTCATTCATCAGTGACTGGGTTAAGGAAATATTTAATTGTTCAAACAATTGTTCAAACACATAAACAGGAACTCCAAAGGTGTCGTTGGAGACAATATTGAAATACTCAACGGGTCGCTTAATTATTATCTTCACAGACCTGACGTCAATTACGGCGGTGTGACGTTACCTGACGCTCTGGCTGAAGGCAACCGGCAATACATGGCGTTAGTTAGTTGTTTCTGTAGAAATTATTTGCGAACGTATCATTTTGATATTTTGCACACTTAATAACGAATAGTTAAGATTTATCAAGAAACAGATTAAATTCTGATATTCAACCACGAATTTGAATTACAGAATAATTCCGCGAATTTATCAAACAACCCTCGTAGATCAGCAAAGTTTCAAGACAAAAGAAGAAAATGCCGACTACCAGCATTTTCTTCTTTTGTCACAATGTTTTCCAAAGCATTTTCAATAGAGGATGTCAAAACCAAAACTTGTTCATGAAAGGGTTAACCAGAAGTAATTAGAAATGTGAATTTTAACCCTTTCCCAAACAAGACCTGGTTTTGACGTCCCTAATAGAAAAGGCTTGGGAAATCATCGAAACAAAAGAAGAAACTGCTGATAACCAGCAGTTTCTCCTTTTGTCTCAATGTTTTCTATGCTATATTTTACATAAATTTAATCATAATCAACATCCATTTTGCTGTCATCATCAGCTTTTGAATTGAACCACCCTTAAAATTTGTCGTTCGGGAAAGGGTTAACGGAAGTCAGTCTGCATAGTCTATGAGTCATACAAGGGTAACCAATTGAATTTTCAGTTGTTATTGTTGTTGTCTTTTATGTTCTGAATTTCAAATGCCTTTATCTACAATAATAAACGATAAAATGTTCTATACCTGGCCCCATATTGGTCTTGCTGCGTTTAGAGTGGTACAAAAATATATCCTTTGGTGTGACTGGCCTGGCGTTCAGCGGGATAAACTTCTTGATGGGTGGAATCCTGTGAACGAAAAGGATGACATTTGAAATGCATGAATTTTGTATATACTAAAATAGTCTTGGGCAGAGAAAGAAATGCAAGCTACCCTCACTTTAAAGGATGGACACCAATTTGGCAGAAATGCACACTAAAGACCATGGAGATTCAAAGTCGCAAGTTTGATCATATTACTATTGAAACTGTAAGAGGCTTTGTGCACACAAGAAACTGCTAACAGATGAACATATGGATGACTTGGGTCACACTATATCACAGCCCCTTGGACCTTGCAAATCTCAAACACCGAAACCTTGTTTGAGTTGGATATTGTTTTAGATGCATGTGACCAACATAAAATTAATCTAGTGGTCAATTCATTGATAAATCTATGGATGGGGCCATACATTTTGTTGTAATGCGAGATCCAACTTTCAAATTTTCAACAGTTGCCTAAGATGCCTTTTGTTTACATGTTTGAAAGAAGACATACCTTTTCATAGGCATAGCTATGGGGGCAGTAGAGGGTACTTTAGGTGGCTGTGGTGATAGACCAGCAGTGAAACTGCTATCTCTATTAGGTTTGAGTCTTGCTGGCTCCGTGTATGGACGATCATTCGTCTGTCTGAATGTGTACTGTTGATTCACGTCCAAATTTAGGTTCATGTGAGCACTTTCAGCTGTAATTTAAATTGCAGGGTTTTAGAGTACTGTATTTTACAAGGAGGAAAAATATTCACCAAAGGAACAAGTGCATGTCGGATTGCGATGCAATACAGGAGTCCCCCACCGGATAACAAAAAATCCTTTCTTATAATATATCTCCTACTTACAAGATCTATAACTGTATACAAAATTTGAATTTGCTAGCACATTAGGTTTTGGACAAAATGTCCCAAACAAAAATATAAGGGTAAAAACAACCAAGGGCAATAACTCCAAAAGTGGGCGGAGAAGAATGATTCTTGTACATGCCACTTGTCCTCAATGAGATCTATAAGTGTACCAAGTTTGAAGTTGCTAGCACTGATGGCTCAGGAGATATGGTCCGGACAACAAGAGGCCCAGAGGGCCTTATCGGTCACCTGAATCAAATGAGCAGAAACAGTTAAGGAAAATGTTAAAAGTTAACTAAAAGTGCAACCCCCCAGCAACACCATTTCTTGACAGTCTTTTTTTCTCTTGTACAAACTTATTTAAAGACTCAAATACCAAATGTGAATTCAATCCAACATTAGAACATTTCTTAATATGTACCCTATTTACCCCCTTTTGGCCCCTTTTGGGGCCCCAAAGGGAGATAACTCCATGATTTTTCAAAATCTGAAGCGGCTTCCCATTGGAATGCTTCCTGCCAAGTCTGGTAGAAATCTGTCCAATGATTCTCAAAAAGAAGTAGAAAATGTTCAAAGTTAAGTAATAACGCGAACCCCTCCCATCCTCCATCCGCAGCACGGCCATTTATTGATGGATTTTTTTCTCTTGTACAAACTTTGTAGTCCTTGCCCTAAAGACTTTAACTTCCAAATGTGTATCCAATGCAACAGCCGGTTCATGAGTAGAAGATTTTTTTAAGATGTACCCAATTTACCCCCTTTTTGGCCCTTATGGGACCCCAAAGGGAGATAACTCCATGATTCGTACAAAATCTGAAGTGGCTTCCTATTAGGATGCTTCCTGCCAAGTTTGGTTGAAATCCGTCCAATGGTTCTTAATAAGAAGTTGAAAATGTTAAGTTAACTAATAACGCGAACCCCCCCCCCCTCCCCCATCCCCAGCACGGCCATTTCTGGACGGATTTTTTTCTCTTGTACAAACTTTGTTGTCCTTGCCCTAAAGACTCTAAATACCAAATGTGAATCAAATCCAACAGCTGGTTCATGAGAAGAAGATTTTTTAAGATGTACCCTATTTAACCCCTTTTTGGCCCCTTAGGGGGCCCCAAAGGGAGATAACTCCATGATTTGTACAAATCTGAAGCGGCTTCCCATGGGGATGCTCCCTGCCAAGTTTGGTTGTAATCCGTCCAATGGTTCTCAAGAAGAAGTCGAAAATGTTAAAAGTTAACGCACGACGGACGACGCACGACGCACGACGCACGACGACGGACGAAACACGGTCGCAATAGGTCACCATGACCTTCGGTCAGGTGACCTAAAAATGTAAGGATAAAAAACAACAACGGACAATAACTAAAAAAGTGGACGTGGTAGAGTAACAGTTCTTGTGCATTACACTTCTTCTCAATGAGATCTACCAGTGTGCAAAGTTTGAAGTTGCTAGGGCTTATGGTTTAGGAGATAAGTTGCGGACAAAAATGTAAGGATAGAAACAACAAAGGGCAATAACTCAAAAAGTGGACATGGCAGAGTGACAGTTCTTGTACATGACACTTGTCCTCAATGATATCTATAAGTGTAGCAAGTTTGAAGTTGCTAGCACTTATGGTTTAGAAGATATGTTCCGAAAAAAAGTTAAAGGTAAAAACAACAAAGGGCAATAACTCAAAAAGTGGGTGTGGCAGAGTATCAGTTTTTGTACATGACACTTGTCCTCAATGAGATCTATAAGTGTACAAAGTTTGAAGTTGCTAGCACTTTTAGTTTAGGAGATATGATCCGGACAAGAAAGTAAGACTAAAATCAACAAAGGGCAATAATTCAAAAAGTGGACATGGCAGAGTAACAGTTCTTGTACATGACACTTGTCCTCGATAAGATCTATCAGTGTACAAAGTTTGAAGAAGATCTATCAGTGTACAAAGTTTGAAGTTGCTAGCACTTAAAATTTGGAGATATATTCCGGACAAAAATGCAAGGGTAAAAACAACAAAGGGCAATAACTCAAAAAGTGGGTGTGGCAGAGTTATGGTTCTTGAACATGACACTTCTCCTCAATGAGATCTATAAGTGTACAAAGTTTGAAGTTGCTAGCACACATAGTTTAGGAGATACCTTCCGGACAAGAATGTGAGGGTAAAAACAACAAAGGGCAATCACTCAAAAAGTGGGCATGGCAGAGTTATGGTTCTTGAACATGACACTTGTCTTCAATAAGATCTATAAGTGTACCAAGTTTGAAGTGACTAGCACTTATAGTTTAGGAGATATGATCCGGACAAGAATGTAAGGCTAAAAACAACAAAGGGCAATAACTCAAAAAGTGGACGTGGCAGAGTTATTGTTCTTGAACATGACACTTCTCCTCAATGAGATCTATAAGTGTACAAAGTTTGAAGTTGCTAGCACACATAGTTTAGGAGATACGTTCCGGACAAGAATGTGAGGGTAAAAACAACAAAGGGCAATAACTCAAAAAGTGGGCGTGGCAGAGTTATGGTTCTTGAACATGACACTTCTCCTCAATGAGATCTATAAGTGTACAAAGTTTGAAGTTGCTAGCACACATAGTTTAGGAGATACCTTCCGGACAAGAATGTGAGGGTAAAAACAACAAAGGGCAATAACTCAAAAAGTGGGCATGGCAGAGTTATGTTTCTTAAACATGACACTTCTCCTCAATAAGATCTATAAGTGTACAAAGTTTAAAGTTGCTAGCACACATAGTTTAGGAGATACGTTCTGGACAAGAATGTGAGGGTAAAAACAACAAAGGGCAATAACTCAAAAAGTGGGCGTGGCAGAGTTATGGTTCTTAAACATGACACTTCTCCTCAATGAGATCTATAAGTGTACAAAGTTTGAAGTTGCTAGCACTTATAGTTTAGGAGATATGATCCGGACAATAATAAAAGGCTAAAAACAACAAAGGGCAATAACTCAAAAAGTGGGCGTGGCAGAGTTATGGTTCTTGAACATGAAACTTCTCCTGAATGAGATCTATAAGTGTACAAAGTTTGAAGTTGCTAGCACACATAGTTTAGGAGATACATTCCGGACAAGAATGTGAGGGTAAAAACAACAAAGGGCAATAACTCAAAAAGTGGGCATGGCAGAGTTATGGTTCTTGCAGACATTGCGAAAGCTCAAAAAAACTGTCAGACATTCGGTCTGACAGGCTTGAAAAATCTGTCAGACCGAAAACAAATCTGTCAGACCGAAAAAAACAAGGAAAAATAACATGTAACCACCTTTTTTGTTAATTTATCTTTTTCTATGAAAACTCGTGATGTAAATCATTCCCATAGAAGACACCTAAAAGAAGAAAATGCTGATCATCAGCATTTTCTCATTTAGAAACAATAACTTATGTTATACATAATGCACAATTCTCTAATTTTGACGTTTGGGAAGTTTTGAAGTTATGATGACACATTCTCGTTGTGAGGCAATACTGAATAGGGCATTATCGAATTTTGTTACATTTTCATTTGTGGTTATTATTCCTAATTTCATGTTTTGAAGATGAACCGAATGAAGCCTTATTTACTTTAATGTCCTCTTTTATCCTTTGATTTTGTTAAACAGTTGTTGTTATGTTTTTATGCTGTGATTATCATGTCATGTAAATGACCCTTGATTGGAAAATAAAACATATTCTATTCTATTCTATTCTATTCTATTCTGAAGATATAAAAACATGACTGACACTCTAATCATTCACGCCCATAGTCCATAAGCCTTTCAAAATTAGACAATTCACTTTGCACCCTCGAAATATTTAAGGGACGCCATTATACTACGACAGTAAAAGTAATATGTATTCCGATTGGCTAATCAATACCTGTTTCAGCCAACCACAATTCGGTTTACAAATCAAGGGAAATAATCGGCAAAACCACGATATAATAGTGCCGTCCCTTCGTACTTTGTTGTTTATCAATTTTCTCGCAAACAGAATGACAAATATTTTGGTTATAAGCTTCCATAATTATGCAAACGCGAGGTATTGAAAAAAAGCAAAATGGTCAAAATATGTCGGACATACGGACCGATGGTATCGAATTTTCAATCGGACCGAAGTCAAAACTATCGGACAATGTCCGCGGTCCGACGTCTTTCGCAATGTCTGTTCTTGAACATGACACTTCTCCTCAATGAGATCTATAAGTGTACAAAGTTTGAAGTTGCTAGCACACATAGTTTAGGAGATACGTTCCGGACAAGAATGTGAGGGTAAAAACAACAAAGGGCAATAACTCAAAAAGTGGGTGTGGCAGAGTTATGGTTCTTAAACATGACACTTCTCCTCAATAAGATCTATAAGGGTACAAAGTTTGAAGTTGCTAGCACACAGTTTAGGAGATACATTCCGGACAAGAATGTAAGGGTAAAAACAACAAAGTGCAATAACTCAAAAAGTGGGCGTGGCAGAGTAACGGTTCTTAAACATGACACTTCTCCTCAATGAGATCTATAAGTGTACCAAGTTTGAAGTTGTTAGCACATATGGTTTAGAAGATATAGCCCGGACAAAAGTGTGACGGACAGACGGACGGACGGACGGACAGACGGACAGACGGACGGACAGACGGAATCGAGCAAACCTATAGTCCCCCAACCGGTAACCGGTGGGGGACTAATAACAGATACCAATAATTTAACCCTTTCCCAAACAAGACCTGGTTTTGACGTCCCTGATAGAAAATTCTTGGGAAAAAATCAAAACAAAAGAAGAAACTGCTGATAATCAGCAGTTTCTCCTTTTGTCTCAATATTTTCTGTGCCGTATTTTACACAAATCCTATCTTTACTTACATTCATTTTGTCTTTTGTGGCAATTTTTGGAGCGGATCACCCTAAAATTTTGTTGTTTGGGAAAGGGTTAATGTGATTGAAAAGCTATCTTTGTCAGAATGTTAAGAAAACAAAATGTGAATGTGAAACATCTGTTCCCGTTCCATAGCATCAACATTCTGTATTATGGGAAAGGTCTTGACAAAAGTAAATGCACAACTTGACAAGAAAAACATGAATGGTCAAATCAAAGATAAACACACAGCAGGTACTCATTGGAATTGTCGCGACGAGGTGATTCTAATGAGGGCTCACAACATAGGGTTTCATGAACTATAATTGAAATACAGTCGACACTTGTTGTGTCGAAGTCGGAGGGGCCGTCAAAATACCTTGACATATCCAGAGTTCGACTCATCCGATTTTGTTCGGCTTCAAGATATTTGATATTTGACCATTTTTGAAACTTATCAAGTACGAATATTATTGAAATATAGTAGGAAAAGGAAAGAAATTGCTCGTGTCGAGCAATTTCTATCCTTTTCCTACTATATTTCAATGGCTATATTCAGTTCGAAATTATTTTGTTTTGAAAAAAATATGTCAATAGATGAGGATGGGACCAGATTTGAACTTCCACTTAAGCGAAAATTCGACTTATCCGATGTCGAAATAACGAGTGTCGACTGTATTGCAGTTTGAAACAACTTTCACCCCATCTTATCTGGAGCTCCGGACACAGACAAGCCAATAAACTTTATGCACCCCTAATCTATAGAAAAGAATTACCTGTGATAATGTTAACTAAAGTCTGATTGTACGGCATCATGACAGCCTTTATAGCTTGAGCACTCCCCAGTAAGTCACTACCTAAAGATTCAGGTAGCCTCCATCTGTTTGTGTGTCCCACTTGCTTCCTCACACGACATCGTGGTGTAACTGGGTGCTGCAAGGGGACAATGACATTTATCATATACGGTAACACAATATCTAATAATGTTAACCCATTACCAGAAAGCAAAATTTTAGACTGGTATAAATTCAAAGGTGTATTCAAGTGTCTGAAATTTTGAATTTTTTTGGTATTTTTGTGTAGAAAACATAGTGGAAAATGAAGAAATTGCTTGTCACAAGCAATTTCTTCGTTTTCCACTAAGTTTTCTAAAGCTTTTGTCTTGTGGGGCATCAAAAGGTGTCACTGTGTGGTAATAGTAGCTAACTTAAGTCTGATTGTACGGCATCATGACAGCCTTTATAGCTTGAGCACTCCCCAGTAAGTCACTACCTAAAGATTCAGGTAGCCTCCATCTGTTTGTGTGTCCCACTTGCTTCCTTACACGACATCGTGGTGTAACAGGGTGCTGTAAGGGGACAATAAGGGACATTTATCATATAATACAATATCTTTATAGCTTGAGCACTCCCCAGTAAGTCACTACCTAAAGATTCAGGTAGTCTCCATCTGTTTGTGTGTCCCACTTGCTTCCTTACACGACATCGTGGTGTAACTGGGTGCTGTAAGGGGACAATAAGGGACATTTATCATATAATACAATATCTTTATAGCTTGAGCACTCCCCAGTAAGTCACTACCTAAAGACTCAGGTAGCCTCCATCTGTTTGTGTGTCCCACTTGCTTCCTCACACGACATCGTGGTGTAACTGGGTGCTGTAAGGGGACAATAAGGGACATTTATCATATAATACAATATCTTTATAGCTTGAGCACTCCCCAGTAAGTCACTACCTAAAGATTCAGGTAGTCTCCATCTGTTTGTGTGTCCCACTTGCTTCCTTACACGACATCGTGGTGTAACTGGGTGCTGTAAGGGGACAATAAGGGACATTTATCATATAATACAATATCTTTATAGCTTGAGCACTCCCCAGTAAGTCACTACCTAAAGATTCAGGTAGTCTCCATCTGTTTGTGTGTCCCACTTGCTTCCTGACACGACATCGTGGTGTAACTGGGTGCTGCAAGCAAACAATTATTGCATATTTATTATTAAAGGCAGAATAACACTTAACATCTTGCAAATTTTCCGAGAACTTTGTACAAAAAAATAAATATATATTATTAAAATATGGTCTTTAAATTGCATATATGCCAAATTTTAGCTTTCTACCTTGTGTATTGGCTTAGATGTCGATGGATTTAAAACCCCATGATTTGTTGTCCCGGGGATAATATTTACAATAATGGAACATATGGGGTTTTAAATCCGTCGACATCCTAGCCAATACACAAGATAGAAAGCTAAGATTTGGCATAGATGCAATTTAAAGGCCATAATACATATTTATTTTGTACGAAGTTCTCGGAAAATTTGCATGATTTTAAGTGCCATTCCCCCTTTAAGGGTTGATAAGGGTTAAAGGATGGCCTTCAAAAAGGTTAAATTGCATGGAGCAGAAATTCTCCTGCCTGACAGATGGATGCGCAGACAGAAAGACAACAGTAAAACAATATGCCCAAATTCTCCGAGATGAGGGCATAAAAATAACCTTGACATTGATCGTCAAAATTTAATGATGTTTGTATCATAGGTATGTTCATGTCAAAGGCACCACACATGTGAACTGTGAAAGTTTCAGTAAAAAAGAAATTATTTAGACAAACCGAGACACAGACAGGCAGTAAAGGCTATAGGATTTCTATATTACCTTTTATACCTGCCATGGAACAACACAACTGTAACGATTTTACTAGGACAAGTCTTAACCCTTTCCCAAACAAGACCTGGTTTTGACGTCCCTAATAGAAAAAGCTTGGGAAAACATTGAAACAAAAGAAGAAACTGCTGATAACCAGCAGTTTCTCCTTTTGTCTCAATATTTTCTATGCCATATTTTACTTAAATTCTGCCTTTAATACCATCCATTTTGTCATTTGTGGCAGTTTTTGAAGTGGATCACCGTAGAATTTTGTCGTTTTGGAAAGGGTTAAATAAACACATTGATTCGATATAAGCATTAGATCTGTTTGTCAAATACTTCATTTATTCAATGTAGTATTGACACAGGAATACTCTATTATCAAAAGCCACTTCAAACACTTACGGTCTATACAGGTAAATCGACATTTAATAACAGAAGGACTCTATTTTTTCTATCGCTTTTAAAACATTTGTCCCAAAGCTATTGACTCTTAAAGCTTGTCATGCTCAATCCCTTCCCTTTACATTATTAATGCCAAATTTCAAATGTTCTAAAATCAAAAGGACATAATAAAGGTAAAAAGAAAAAACAATTTTATGTCTAAAATTCAACTGTACGACTTGGTGACACAAAAGGACCAAATTTCTAGTGAGATCAAATAATATTGAAATCAATTATGCTATACAGCGCTAATAAACACACTGAATTGACATTAATAATGATAATTACTAATATGATTAATCCAATTTTCTTCTATATATATCATTAGTTCAAATTCAATATAAGATTTGACCTTTTCCAAACATTCCTAGCTTTAGCCATTGCCTAAATAACACATTTTGGGTGGTCCAATTTGAAAGCTGTTGCAGTTGACAAATTGATGTTTATGTACAAAAATTTGTGTGCAGTTCAATAAAACTCAGAAATTATTGTGACAAATGAGAAAATGCCTTTAATCACCATTTTCATTTTTGTCTCAAAAACAATGCAAGGACTAACATTTGTTTTTTCATAAGCAACATTTTTTAATTTAGAGTGGTATAAAATTTCCTTTTCAGGGCAAAATTTTACACAGGTTGAAATGCTAAGATGTTTCTGATGACACTCTGAAGTGAATGGAATTGCTCATTTTCAAGTAGAAGACAATGTGGGAAATAAAGAAATTGCTTGTCACAAGCAATTTCTTCATTTCCCACAATGTTTTTGGATCCAGAGTCTCTATCTTGTGAGGCGTCAAAAGGCATCATTATGTGGGAATGGGCTAAAGAATGGGTTAATTTAGCTATAAACTATCTGGAAACTTCTAGAATTTCTCTTCAGAAAGAATCAGCAAAAGCTTTTAAGGGAACTTTTATTTCACAGAAGATTGTATTGATTAATACTGTAGGAAATAATAAACCATTCAACATTATAGTAAAACCTGTCATAAAATGCAACTTGACACACAAAAACAAGCAGATTGTAATGTCTTAGGCTAGCCCTTTCCGAAATGGAAGAATCTTGGACTGCTCCAATTTGAAATCTGCTGCAGACAACAACATTAGTGTTGATCAAGATATGATCTGTGTAAAATTCATGACAGAAAATATTGAGGTAAAAGAAGACAATGCTGATTTTTAGCCCTTTCTTCTCTCATCTCATTACTTTCCCAAGTCTTACATATTAGGGACATCAAATCAGATTTTGTTTGGGTTTCAAACAAAACCTAGATTTAATGTTCCTACAATGTTTAACTCTTTCCCAAACAAACCAGGTTGTTTAAGACATATATCAATAGTTTAGAAAAGCATTGAGAAAATAGAAGAATGCAAAACTGCCCATGGGGAACAGGTTTGTTTATATCTTTAATACAGAATGGTATAGTTTCCCACAGCATCATACATGAGGCAAGAGATTCTAAATTTGTTATTTCAAATCCAAACCTTATGTTGTGGGTATTCAATTGAATCATCTTGAGCGGATTCAAATGAGTACCCACAACTTAGGGTTTGATGAACAATAAATGAAACGTCCTATTTTGAAAAGCCATCAACCCCTCTTATATCTATAGCTCTGGTTCTCAAATGTATTGCCTAGAATTGATGTGCCAGACAAATCCAGTAAACAAGCAATTAAACAGCCATAAATTGCAATCTTACCAAATGAAACAAGAAGCTTAGTCTGTCTCAAACCAATAGAATTTGGGTCAAAATCTGAATCAGAGCAGCTTTAAGGCTAATTCAAAACAGAAATAGAAATGTATATGAATATGGTTACCTTTGTCTAACAGTGATATTTTCGTTGTCTTTTCTGAGATTGCTTAACCCTTTCCCAAACAAGGGTTTGACATCCCTATTAGGGAAGGCTATTGAAAACATTGATGCAACAAAAGACAATCTTGAGCCGTCATAGACAGATTATGCTCCCCAGATAAGTGTTTGTCACAAAATAAAAACTATCATACATTAAGCCCCCTTTTCCCATGACAGTTTTTTTGTACACACATTATTTATAGGATATGGTCTAGAACATCTCATTTATCACAAAAGTACAAAATTTCATTAAATTCTGCCCATTGGATGAAGAGAAATTTGAGAAAATCTAATTTTTACATCAAGGCGCCTTTTTCCATGAGGCGGCCTCAAATCAACAAACAGAAAAAAAGGTCCCTAGGATTTATGCCTGGGAGTTCACATGTGAAGTTTTGTTGAATTTGGTCCAAGGGTTGCTGAGATATGGCTGTGGACGGACAGACGGACATGCTCCCCAGAAATTTTTTCGGGGAGCATAAAAATGCTGATAACCAGCATTTTCTCCTTTTGCCTCAATTTAATGATAATGTGCACAAATCCTATCTTCATCAACATCATTCAATTCTGTCATCTGTAGCAGCTTTCAAATAGGAACACCCTCATTTTTTGCTGTTTGGAGACAGCTTAACAGAAAAGATTGAGAGGAATGAAGAGAATACTGCTTCCATTGCTTTCCATGCTACATAAAAATTTTGTCATTCATATCCATCTGCTCTGAACTTGAAACCGTCTATAATCTTGATGTTCCGAATAGAAAAAAAATTCCACTGTGTTAAGTTTAAAAATTCTACAGATGCCATAAAGTATGTTCATAATGATTATGAAAGGATTTGTGCAATATTTACGGAGGAGATTGAGGCAAAAGGAGACAAATTTTTCCAGAGCCTTTTAAGGTTTACGAACTGAGAATGAAATACAGAGCCGGAGGCGAAATTTGAAAAGTGCCAGTAATTCCTAAACTGTGTTACATATCCATTCCAAATACAAACATAAGTATTTTGTATGGTTTAGAATTTTGAATTAATGCATACTTATGGAAATATTTGACAAAAATGTTCAAAATTACCTCCCTTGCATATGAATATAGAGTAAAATAACATTTGTAAATTATTTTCTTCTTGAAGCATAATCTTGAAATCCGGCACGGTGAATCAACTTATGTGAAGTGTATTTACAAGTGTGTGAAATTTGATGCATTTCGTATGGCTAGAAAGTGGTGTTTTCATTCTCAGTTCGTAAACCTTAACATAACTATGTAAAAGTCTCAAAACTATATTAATCCATTAGTATTGTAGTGACCTAGTGCTCGATCTGCCAAACAAGGTCACTTGCACTCAACTTGCATCAAAGCTAAAATCCCTTAGAACAGTCGTAGACAGCTGTAAATACACAAATCAATAGTTTTATGTTCATATTTTACGAAGATACATTAATTACCTGTTGTCATTCATTAGTCTATCTGTAAAAAGACAAATTGTAATATTTTTGCTTCAGTAGCGCTTGTTAAAGTTTAATGGCCGCCATGTTGTTTGTTTACATCCCGCATTGCATGATGGGATTTGTTTAGACTAGAACCCAATGACGAAACTTTTCTAGAGCTGTCATCTGTCTTTGCAACTTGTTTTTAACCTTATTACTAGTCAATTTCTTATGCTTTTATGCCAGAATCGTAGATTAACCATTTTTCTATGTATGTAGTATGTAATTCACGTAACTTTCATAGTAAAAGTCCCTGAAAATGCACTTTTACTGCACTGGGTGTCAAATTCCCACCATTTCCCACATGATGCGGGAATTTTGCTGGAAATGCGGGGTCTCTTCCAGCATTTTTCCCTAACACTGTGGGAAGAATTCGGCGTCTTGATTGGCTTATAAGGATAGACGACACTGTCGGAACCTCGTATTAATCCTAGTATAAATACGGTCTTCCCACAGATTTTTACTGACTTCACTTCTAAACTTTGGAAAGGAAACATGTAGAATTATTTTAGGTATTTGAAAACATTCTTTTTTTAGTTTTTTTGTTTTATTTTGACTTTGGAATAAATTCTAAATTAGTTTTAAGTAGAAATTAGCAGTCGTAACTATTTTGTCTTTGGTTTTGTTTTGAAATTAGGATTAAATTGAAGATAAGACTTTCTGGCTTTGACTTTGGCATTTATCATTGATTTTCTGAATTGTTGACTTTGATCTAGATTATTATTGTATTTTTAGTTGTAATATCAATTATTTTGGTAAAGTTTAAACTGAATCTTTGTCTGTTGCTTCTTGATTTTAGCCCCGCATTTTGAGATTGAAATTAACCCTTTCCTCTTTGGCAATCATTTTTTTTGTGAAGTCCAACCCCCCCTTATTTCCCGCTAGCCATCCAACACCATGAAGGTCGAGTCGTCGAGCCACCATCGCAGCTTCCCCTAGAGCGCGAGCGGACCACTTGCGCGCTACATAATTCTGGTGTCAGAAGTGCAGATCAGCATACCTTTCCACCCCGCTGATCCAGAGAGCCGAATCCAGGCCTATCCAAACCGGGGAAGACAGAAACCGACTCAACCATGTACCCTGATCCGGGCCACGGTCCAGAAGACCAAACCACACCATTAGTCCTGTCCAGCCTGCAGCACCTGACCATGGGCCACTTCCAAAAACAGACAGGAGACCATAGACTCAGATCAGACTCAGGACCGCAATCCAATGAAGGGCCAATCCACAGTACCCGGCGAGAATCCGAAGTTCCCATGCACCTGAAGCAGACCCAGCCCAGCCTGCACAGAAAACGCCAGGGCCATGCAGAACCGATTACCATAGGGGTTGAGCAAAGTGGGCCAGAAGGAAGTCCAGCAAACTGTAACCAGCCATTCCAGAATGACTACCCAGAGCCTATGCCCCTCTATGACATGGTAGGACCAGTGGAGTATAAATCATACCAGAAAGGTACCAAGAGGGCCAAACTTATGTTGTCTAACACTAACATTTCTATGAGTTCTATTTCAGAACCACCATCCTATGAAGGGCCAAATCACTGTAGCCGGCGAGAAGCCAAAATTCCAAAGCACCTGGAGCAGACCCAGCCCAACCTGCACAGACAAACCCAGAGGCAAGCAGAACCCTTTACCATAGAGAATGGGCAAAGCAGCTGCAACCAGGCAGACTGTAATCCTTGCCCTGATGTCTGCCCCCTTGCTGCATGCCAAATACCAGAGAATCCAGACCAGAAACCGGCCAACCATAACCCTGACCCAAATGCCTATGCCAATACTGTCCACAACAAGCCGAAGCCGCCAGACCGAAATCCAGAGGACCATAACTGTGATCCAAATTTCTGCGCCTTTACCCCCTGTGAAAAGCCGAAGCCGCCAGACCAAAATCCAGCGGACCAAAACCATGACCCCAATGTCTGGGCTTTCACTGCCTGTAAGAAGCCGAAGCCGCCAGACCAAAATCCAGTGGACCATTGTAGCCTACAGAGAGCGAAGGCCTCCAGACCAAATACCCTTACCACCATTTAGAAACTACCAACCCGGCGACATGATGAGGTTGAAGAGAGCCTGCTACGAGCACCTCCAGTAAAGTTTACCACACCATGGGCCAAATTTTATAACAAATTTTGTTTTGTTTTTACAGTTATTTATTTGTTTATAGTTATACGGAGTTCCATGACATTACCAGTCATTTGGTGGCTGTCCGCCGTTACCAGTATTACCATACCAGTGTTTGACCATCTGTAGTTTCCGTGCCAGGGCCATGGTGACTGTCCAGTCCAGAGTCCAGCACCATGCCATGAGATGACCGTCCAGTCCAGTGTCAGGTCATGAGATAACCATCCAGTCCGGTGTTCCATACCAGGTCAAGAGTTGACCGTCCAGTCCAGTGTTCCGTACCAGGTCAAGAGTTGACCATCCAGTCCAGTGTTCCGTACCAGGTTAAGATTTGACCGTCCAGTCCAGTATTCCGTACCAGGTCAAGAGTTGACCATCCAGTCCAGTGTTCCGTACCAGGTCAAGAGTTGACCGTCCAGTCCAGTGTTCCGTACCAGGTCAAGAGTTGACCGTCCAGTCCAGTGTTCCGTACCAGGTCGAGAGTTGACCGTCCAGTCCAGTGTTCCGTACCAGGTCAAGAGTTGACCGTCCAGTCCAGTGTTCCGTACCAGGTCAAGAGTTGACCATCCAGTCAGTATTTTGTACCAGGTCATGTGTTGACCGTCTGTACAAGAGTTACCATTCATGAGTTGAACATCCATCGTTTCCGCACCAGGTCACAGGTTGACCATCCACCAGTGATTCCAGTCTCAAGAAGACCAGAGGCAGGTTTCGTTATCATGAGTTGATGATCCGTTGATGAGGTTCCACCTGTTATCCGATGTTTACATTCTGGGCCATGGGATTTGGCCATCCGAGTTATTGGTCATGGGTTGACCGTCTGAGTGACCATCGGATGTTCCGGGAACAGCAACCGATCGTGAGCTATGAGAGACGAAAGCCGTGCTGCGAGTCAGGAGTTGATTGTCGATCCGTGGTGAGGCGTATCCATCCGTGGTGAGGCGTATCGATCCGTGGTGAAGAGCATCGATCCGTGGTGAGAAGTATCGATCCGTGGTGAAGAGTATCGATCCGTGGTGAAAAGTATCGATTTGTGGTGAAAAGTATCGATTCATGGTAAAAATATTGCTAGAAATAAACATTTAGACTATTCCGCGTAGTGATCGCGTACTGTGTGTATATCTGATGTTTGGACAATTGCGTTATCAACAGTAGTAATTATCAGAACTTTAATAATATTTCATTACAGTGTTGCCCCGCGTAATTCACTAAGCCCCTTTTTATCAGAACACTAATTTTCCCCTTTTATTAGTCAATGATGTATGAACTCTCGTTTGCATCGCGACCGTAACACATACTGATGGAGAAGTAACCTACCACCTCAAGACATTCGAGGGACCTCAACGTTTACTTAAACTTTGTAACTTTTGTCTATGTATAATGTAATATGTATAAGATTTAACCCTTACCCCAGCATAATCGCACTGTCGTTATTTAGTATTTGTTGTCTGAGTTTACTATAGAAATGTGATTTGATAGTCCCAGGAGAGAGAGAGAACCTTTATATATAGAAAGATCTCACTCCCTCTTGTGTCAGTCAAAATCATTGCTGAGTCATCTACCAAAAACTGCGCTTTTCATGTAAAATGTTATTTTTGTTGACATCCAACCTTTTATTGTCTTGTATAAATTCATTTGATTGCTCCAGGAGTTAGAAAGAACCTTCCTGCCGACGGATCCAACTTTCTCCTGCATCAGTGGAAAACAATGCGTCATCTGCAGAAAAATGTTATTTAAATATTTGTAATGTTTAAATTAATATGTTGATGACCATTATGTGTGTTTAATTTGTGTAAACGACTGTAGCCAGGAGAAAATTTATTTTGCCACAGCAGAATAAACTATCTTCTCGCAACATTCAAAATTTAAGATGTCTAGGCTTATTTTAAAAAGACTTTGCCACTTCTCACTGAATTTAATGTGAATTTTGCTTGCTTATTTGTAAATGAAAATGTTTATTCATTAATTGGTAGTGCTTCAAGCATGATAATTTAGTCAAAAAAATTTAGTCTTTGTAATTGGATTTATCCAATTACATTCCAAGCGTTGTTGAGAAGAAATTGACTGGCATGTCAGCTATTGTCAATCCTTTTCCACAATGTTTTGTTCATCAAATTCCATGCATGAAGGACTTGAATTGCTACATGTTTTGCATGTAATTGTTTGTCAATTTATTTGCTGTCAAAAGGCAAAAAAAGCTCATACATGTATATTGTCCTGTTATATTACAAGCATTATTGAGGAAGAATTGATCTACATTTGCATCAGCTCTTTTTCTACAATGTTTAAGTCACTTAGTTGAATGCGAAAATGTACAATAGCATTTTTTTGTAATAATAATTAGCCTTTATTGTTAGCATTTGTTCGTTTAGACAGATTGTTGTATGTAAATAATGAATGTTAATAAGATTTCTCTGTGCACATAGGAAAATTGGAAATACAAGTTTTGCGTTTCCATTTTTCCTCTTTACGCAGCGTTTTTCTTTAACGTAATACAGATTATAGTGTATCCTTAACCGCAGCCAGGAACACGACCTTACTAGCATTGCATTTCGTCTTTGTTTGTGTGCCAGTCGGAGCTTTGGCACACCAACAGGGGGGTAATGTAGTGACCTAGTGCTCGATCTGCCAAACAAGGTCACTTGCACTCAACTTGCATCAAAGCTAAAATCCCTTAGAACAGTCGTAGACAGCTGTAAATACACAAATCAATAGTTTTATGTTCATATTTTACGAAGATACATTAATTACCTGTTGTCATTCATTAGTCTATCTGTAAAAAGACAAATTGTAATATTTTTGCTTCAGTAGCGCTTGTTAAAGTTTAATGGCCGCCATGTTGTTTGTTTACATCCCGCATTGCATGATGGGATTTGTTTAGACTAGAACCCAATGACGAAACTTTTCTAGAGCTGTCATCTGTCTTTGCAACTCGTTTTTAGCCTTATTACTAGTCAATTTCTTATGCTTTTATGCCAGAATCGTAGATTAACCATTTTTCTATGTATGTAGTATGTAATTCACGTAACTTTCATAGTAAAAGTCCCTGAAAATGCACTTTTACTGCACTGGGTGTCAAATTCCCACCATTTCCCACTTGATGCGGGAATTTTGCTGGAAATGCGGGGTCTCTTCCAGCATTTTTCCCTAACACTGTGGGAAGAATTCGGCGTCTTGATTGGCTTATAAGGATAGACGACACTGTCGGAACCTCGTATTAATCCTAGTATAAATACGGTCTTCCCACAGATTTTTACTGACTTCACTTCTAAACTTTGGAAAGGAAACATGTAGAATTATTTTAGGTATTTGAAAACATTCTTTTTTTAGTTTTTTTGTTTTATTTTGACTTTGGAATAAATTCTAAATTAGTAGAAATTAGCAGTCGTAACTATTTTGTCTTTGGTTTTGTTTTGAAATTAGGATTAAATTGAAGATAAGACTTTCTGGCTTTGACTTTGGCATTTATCATTGATTTTCTGAATTGTTGACTTTGATCTAGATTATTATTGTATTTTTAGTTGTAATATCAATTATTTTGGTAAAGTTTAAACTGAATCTTTGTCTGTTGCTTCTTGATTTTAGCCCCGCATTTTGAGATTGAAATTAACCCTTTCCTCTTTGGCAATTATTTTTTTTGTGAAGTCCAACCCCCCCTTATTTCCCGCTAGCCATCCAACACCATGAAGGTCGAGTCGTCGAGCCACCATCGCAGCTTCCCCTAGAGCGCGAGCGGACCACTTGCGCGCTACAGTATTTACCAGATGGCACAATTTTGGACTGTTCAATATTCAAATATCAAGTGAATATAATTTCATATTTTTGGTCTTTTCCGGTAGAAAATATAGTGGGAAATGCAGAAATTGCTTGTCACAAGCAATTTCTTCATTTTCCACATTTTTTCCAAAACGGTTAAGCCTTTATCTTGAAAGGCGTCAAAATGCGTCAATGTTTATAAATCGGTTAAACTGGGAAAAGGACCCAGAAATTTCTATTATTAAAGTCTTACCCTATCTGGTATTCTAGCATCCACGATGACGCCCATCAACGCAGAGTAAGGAGCACTTTGAGTTGCCCTGAAAAAAAAGAAGAAAGAAAATTAATTTTGTATCTCACTTTGTCTCAGTTGCGCCAAAAATAAAATAAAAGCTGCAATATTGTAGCCATAAACTTGATGGATTACATACAGGGCATTGGTTTGAGAATAGAATCACTCCAGCACTGCTCAATTGCAACAATATCGACTGCAACAAATGGAACAGAATTGTAACCGAAACCCAGATCAGTGTTCAAAAAGGTTTCAGTTACATTAATGCAACTGGGAGGGAGAGGGTTGGGATTCAGTCAAAATTGTGTAATACTAGAAAAACGAACACCCACCCTCCCCAATTTGCATATTCTAACACCCCTCACAGAAATGCTCCTGGATCCGCCCCTGTATTTAATCAATGTAAGCTCCGAAACAATTTAAATCCTTTTAAAACTTCAATCCTACATGTACAAATGAGAAAATCAAATGTAAATCTAATCAAGCAAATAAAAATAGACGTTATTGTAAGGCTGTCATAGTAAGGTTAAAATCATGGTCGATCGAAAACGAGTGCGAATACGCTAAGGCATGATCTTATTACCAAAGAAACTAAACTTGTTAAAAAGTTGTGACAAAAAAGGAGCAAACCTTGGATATGACAATGTAGCCTTTGGTGCCTGTGGAGGGATCGCCGGAAAATAGGGAGCCTTCATTTGAGGCTGCACGAAAATCCCTGAACTTGACACCTCCGCCATTTTTATTTACTGTAATGATTCGTATATAAATCCGCGATGTCAATATAGGTCGTTTTATATTTCGTATTTAGATAACTTTAGTACACAAATAAAAGACAAATGAATTTGTTAACAATTTTCTAATAAAAATCTGGAGTGACACATTTCTTTTTGTGACATAACGGAGATTGATTGATAAATTAAGCGAAATCGTGTATTCGTTCGCGCCGGTTGCTACGTACGCTGACATTTTGGCGGGAATAGACTTCAACTTTGCTTTAACCCTTTCCCAAAACGAGAACGGATTTCAACGTTTTTTTGACAACAATCAACAGGATTTATAAAGACTTCGAAAAACACTCAATGGGAAATGAAAAAAGCATGCACAAGCAATTCCTTCATTTCCCATGAAGTTTTTTTAGATTTCTAAAGAAAGACAAAGCATCAACATTTCATTTCTACACTCACCCGAACTTCTAAACGGCCACCTCGTTCTTTCACCTATAAATCGACATCTCTGGTAAAAGCTCATGTTGCTTTGGTTATTTGTAAAATACATCAATTTTTGAATAATGTGACAAATTTTCACAAAGCTTTGTTCGTACTTAATGAAATGGTGACGTTTAGAACTGCACTACCCCATAAATGAAAAGTCACACATCACAACTTAATATCTCATGTGATCTCTGTGTGCATTTATCATGGCTAAGAATCTAATTCTCGTGGATAATAAGCATTCTTTGAGATACTGTAGGGTATGGTACTGCGCTGAAAGACAATGCTTGCTGGATTTCCCGAGTCAAGTCTTCTAAATCATTTACTATAGCAGTGCTCGAATCCGCCTGTTTAACAAGTGAAAGACGTTATTCTTGGTTAATCATGAAAATCATTTTCTTTCCAATCCGTTTTCCGATAAGATAGGGGATATCTAGTACAGTTTAGGCTTCCAAATATGTGTCACGGTGCTAAGGCTAGGACATTTCGTTGACGATGCGGCCTATAATCGCATTTATTTAAGCGCCCCATAGCCGTTTGTATTGGATATTGGGTGGCTAGGATTACACAAATTTCGTCTACCGGTCTTTTGTATCTGCATGAAATTATTTCTAGAAATTGCTTTATAAACCTTTCCATCTTGTTGACGAATAGTAGTCCTTAAGTGTGGCCGCCGTCGTGTTTTATGAACACTTCCGGTACGCATGTACTCATCCTAAATTTGCTAATTTGTTAAAAAGCCGTTAATATCAGATTCGATCCATCGACAAACAATGAAAACGATATGTTTACCCCAGAAACAAAAGGTATCGAATGATTGCAATTAGATTTTGTTAGAAAAGGGAATTATCAAATTGACCTTTCTGACGGAGTCCTAACATCAAACATTCCGGAGGTCGTTTCTCGCGTTTCAATGATAATTTTTGTCATATTAAATGTTTTTCTGACTGGGCTATCCATATGAATAAATTGTCAAAACATAATTGATATTTATCACGTAATTCAAAATACACACGTGCAATTTTAATGTTTCGACCAAAATGACGTCACGTGATTCTTTTTTGACGTGACACCACTGTAACTTATTGGAAAAGATAGCTGATGACTTAGTTAATTACAATAAGCAAACACAAAATCCAAGTGAATTGACGTGAGTTATTTATTAAAGAAATAAAAGTGGCCGTTTAGAAGTTCGGATGAGTGTAGATCTTTCGATCTAGATCTAGACCACAGGCGTCCGTAATTTGAGCCTTGGCACTATCTAGACTATTCAGAATAGTCTAGATGGTGCAAAGGCTCAAATTACGGACGCCTGTGATCTAGACTAGTCTACTCTAGATCTAGACATTAAATTGCCATCTACATCATCATGAATTTTGACAAGCCTATTTTTGTTCTTTTTGGAGAGGGATGTCTAAAACTTTGAAGGAACGGCGGAATTTTAGATAATTCGCGTTGTTTCTGTTAGCCTAATCTAGCAGTTTTACAAGCCTATAATGTTGGTCGTAGGGCCTATGCCTAGACCTATGCACACACCATCTTTCAGACAGATCTACACAAATGCAGCCTACTTTAAATAGGGGCCTGTTCTTTTTCCATACACAGACTTGTAGGCCCTACAGCAACCAGATATAATAGGATATTGCAGCGTTCAAAAAGAGTCTCGATTCTTTTCAGATAGTGAGCCGTCCCCGAATGACCACAATAGGCTATGTTTTATCAGCTCTTTTAATCTAACACTCAATACTTTTAAAATTTGGCACTCTAACCAATGTCTATCTTTTTTTTTATTCCTAAGAATCATGACGGTAAATTGCAGAAGCATCAAAGATAGACCTAAACATCAGGAACTAACATCTTCAATCGACTTAGTCATTCAGATCTAAAATCCGATCATCTGTGACACAGAATCATGGCTCAAAGATGTAAAACCTGGAAAACACCCAACAAGTGACGCCATAAAATCCTGCGAACACCAAATTATACATGATCATATAGAAACGACAGAGGAACCCTTGGAGGTGGAGTCTTCATACTTGTAGAGAATAGCAAGGGCGGATCTAGGGGTGGGGTCAGAGGGTCATGACCCCCCCCCCCTCCCCTGGAATTGGCCGAAAATTGAATTTTGACCATATAACTTCTTATTAAAAGCTTAAAAGCTGTCATTTGGGCTTTGACCCTCCTGGAAAAAAATCTTGGATCCGCCCTTGAATAGCATCATTTCCAAAGAACAACCAAAACTAGTGACAGACTGCGAGATAGAATGGATAAAGATCAAAACTAAAAACAGTAAAGACATGTTCATTTCTTCCTTCTACATGCCAAAAAGAAACAAAAAAGACCTACAAGAACTAGAGAAATCGCTAGAAAAACACAACGGTCCAAAAAAAACCAAACATTATAGGCTAGACTAGTTGCAGGAGATTTCAACTGTCCAGATATAGATTGGGACCAACTTCGAACTACAATAAACATTGACTCAAAAATTTAGCAACAACCAATCAATGTAACCAGCAACGCAGGACTCACCCTAGCTGCGATATCGTAGCCACAAACTTGATTGAAGGTATTGGTTTGTGGCTACGAGTCCACCCTCCTCCTTCTTTGGAGCAAGACAAAAAAGTGGAAAACACATTTTCTTGCATAAATTTTTGAATACTAATATATCTAATCAGATGTAAAACACATAAAAAGATATTCCATGGCACAAATTCGGTTAAAAAGTATTAACAAGAATTGTTATCAATTTTTTCTTCCAATGGAAAATTTAAGTCTCAGTAGAGTAAAATGGGTGGGTACTCCACTTCAAAATTGAATTGAACTTTATTTGTATGTGATTTCAAAATAAAACTATGCTGGATTGACAGAAAAATGGTTGACCTGTTGTGAGGTAACATTCTTACTACATTCCATAGCTTTATTTTGAAGTTTGACTATGCTAAACTTGCTGGAATGAATCATTCCAGCACCTGCTCCATTGCAACGAATAGGACGGAATTGTAACCGAAACCCAGAAAAAAAAGGTTTCGGTTACATTATTGCAACTAGACTCACCCAAATCCACGAAGAACCAACAAGAGGTGAAAATCTTTTAGATTTAGTCTTTACAACAACCCCATCACTAATTAAATCCTCGGTCAGCGTACCTGGTATATCGGACCACAGTATCGTCATCACAGATATGGAGATAAAGTCGCACTAGCAAACCACAAAACCAAAGACACGGTGTATAATCATGTGACTAAGAATTTCCGATCCAAAATCAAAACTCCATCCAAACCACCTGGGAGTATTTCAACGAATCGTTGCATGAAAATATGAACAAATACATTCCGTCAACAGAAATAAAATCAAAACACTCATTTCCATGGATCTCGCATAAAGAACGCAAAATGATCAGGAAAAGGAGCAGGTTATACCGACAGGCCAATAAGACCAACAAGTGGAATAACTATAGACACTTCCAAAAAGAATGCAAAAGGCACTTTGGAAGGGCGGAATGGGAATACACCATTACCAACAATATATTACTGAAGGACTGATGCAAAAAAACTCCAAACCTTTTTGGAAATATATTAAATCCAAAAAACAAGAATCATTCGGCATCGCACCACTCAAAAACGGAAATAAAATAACAACTGCTAGCAAAGAAAACGCAGAGATACTCAACAAACAATTCCAATCAGTATTTACCCAAGACACAGACGACACTTTACCATCTATGAGCAGAAAATCAAAAAGCAAAACTAATATCAAAGAAATTAGAATAGACCAGGAAGGTGTGGAAAACCTACTCAAAAAGATAAATCCAAACAAAGCTTCAGGACTTGACAACATACTGAATAGAATTCTTGAAGAATGTGCCCATGAACTAGCACCATGCTTCAAAGAATCGCTCGACACTGGAGAACTGCCAAAAGACTGGAGGAATGCTAACATCTCGTGCATATTCAAGAAAGGGGACAAACACCTTGCAGAAAATTACCACCCAGTATCACTCACCTCTGTTCCATGAAAACTACTAGAATACATCATTTGTCGACATATGCTAAAACACCTTGAATCAAACAGACTATTAACTACACTCAATCATGGATTCCGTTCAGGATACTCGTGCGAAACTCAGCTGATAACAACAATGAATGACTTCTTACAACAATATGAAAGCTCAAAACAAGTAGACATCGCCATAAGTAGGCTACTAGACTTCTCTAAAGCTTAAATTGACACTGTCCCCCACAGAAAACTTCTACATAAACTGAAACATTACGGCATAAATGGAAACATCCTAAAATAGCTTACAACATTTTTGACAACAAGGACCATGAGAACCACAGTAGAAGGAGAACACTCAGATTCGGTACCGTTGGACTCTGGAGTACCACAAGGAACTGTACTTGGCCCGCTATTATTTTTATGCCACATCAACGACCTACCAGAAGCAGTAACATCCAGCGTGAGATTATTTGCCGACGACTGTCTTCTCTACCGCACCATCAACTCTTTTAAAGACCAGCTTGAACCCCAAAAATACCTTGAAAATCTAGAAACCTGGGCTAAAAACTGGGGCATGAGGTTCAATGCGAAAAAGTGCTACATAATGAGCATAAAGAAACACACTTCTAAATTCTACACGCTCGATAACCATATCATAGAAGAAGTGAACGATGACCCATATTTAGGCCTCCAAATCTCATCTGACTTGAAATGGACAACACACATTAACAAAGTAGTAAAAAAGGCAAACTTGACACTTGGCTTATTGAGGAGAAATTTGAAACACTGTAATGAAAACTGCAGGAAAACAGCCTATGCCTCCATGGTGCGATCTCCGATGGACTACAGCTCGGTCATATGGACCCATACCTTCAAAACGACGTATAAATAGACTAGAACAAGTTCAACGAAAAGCTGCCATATTTATCAAACAAGACTATCGAACACAAAAAGAAGGGTTCATCAAAGACACCCTGAAAGATCTTGATCTACAACCACTCCAAACAAGAAGAAAGAGCCTCAGACTGATGATGCTGTATAAGGTGGTTGAGGGGTTGGTCCCTGGGCTGCCACCTGAACAATTTCTAAACAAATCAAAACCTAGAATAACTGTAAGAGCTAGAGAGTTCAAAGACTGTGGCACCCTAATCGACATATTCTAATCACGGACTCCCCCCGTCGCGTTAAATCCAGAAGTGGAATCTGCGACGTAACCATACAGATACAGATTTCCAGCACAGACGCGCACCTGCCCGTAATAGGCCTACTCGAAAGCGGAGTTAGGCGGTATACAGAGTGTCCCCCAAAAAAACTCGGAACCCATTTTTGAAAGTACATTTCTCATGTATCAAGTAATATTTCTCCTCCAAATTTACATATGCAATAGCAACGACAGTTTTCTATTAGCAGTTAAAAATTTGGTTGAAAAATAATGATTAGTTTCGAAAATATTGGTATTCAAATAAATATACCCGGAAAACCATTTTAACACGATATCGATCTTTTCGTTTTGCAACGCACGCCTACACTCATTGAATAAAGTGACGCTTAACAATTAGTTAATATATTCAATACAATACAAAAATTATTTTGAAACAATGTATTCACAATAGTGCATTTTCATTATATTTTCTAATAAATAAATGCTGCGAGCTCCGATGTAACTAAAATGAATACAAACAAAATACCAAAGTGCATCACAGACTCATTTTATTTCTGACCAACATGTCGGTCACCGCTGAATTGAAAAGTATTACGGGTTCCATTTGACCAGACACTGAACTTTATGCAAAACACAAATAACACAAAATTCACCAATAATAATTAAATCATAGTCCACAGAAATGTATACTATGCGAGAAATTTATGACTGGACTAATTTTAGGAAACATTAAAGCTTGTAATTTATGAAAATAAAATTTAAAACTGCGCCATGTGGAATGAATCACATAACAATTTGAAATTAATTCAAACAACCACCCCATGGACTCAATTTGAACGTACAGAACGTGTACATATTAAGTTTTGAGAAAACTGATACATACATGTACAACAGTAACGAATTCAACAGCTGACCTTTAGTGCGCTTTCACGAACAATCAAGACGCAAAAATCATTATCATGTCAGATCGGGTTTTTAGTGTCATTATTAATTTGCTTATAACTTTTGAACCGATGCATATTTTTATACGAAATTTGGAACACAAATGCAAAATAATGTATCTTCAGTAGCCTACTGCAAATTCAAAAATTAGATTTTTTGCTTACGCTTTAAAATATTTGACTTTGAATTAGGGTTCCGTTTTTTTGGGACATTCTGTATATATATTAGTCAAAACTTCTAACCGGCCACTTTAAAAACAAAGATATTTTTTTCTGTGGTGATTGGATTTTCATAAAATTTGCTACGCGAATTTTTAAGCCATTTTCCAGGTGATCTTGGTGAAAAGTTGGCATTTGTTTATTGAATTTAAAGAGCAACACGAGAAAAGCTCAAAAAGCTCTAAATTCACATAGAGCTCGAAATACTGTCAATGTAGAGATTTTAATCTCATAGATCGTTAGCTGCAACATAGACTAAGAAAAAATTTGAAATATTTGACAATTGTTCGTGGCATATGGCCCTAGAAGGAGACGAAAGGGCTTATGTATGCAGAAAAAATGTTCCTCAAAACAATACCAAAAACACGTTTTTCTTTGAAAATCCTTTAAGTATTCACTGATGATTCCCGACGAGCTAAAATTGTAGGGTATGTGTAAAAATCAGTTTGTTGCACCGTTTTTCCACACAAGACATTATTTGAGCAAATTCGCTAGATAAAATATTTTGCCGGTTGAATTTAAACACCATTTTGCCATGCCTCATATTCATTCAGTTTCTTCTGTAGTCAAAAGTAACGCAAACTTGACAAAGTTTTCCAATTTTTTTCTTGGTCTGGGTTACAGTTAGCGACTTGTGGACTTGTTGAAAATGTAATATCACGAGCTCTATAAAGATTAAGAGCTTTTTTAGCTTTTCCTTTATTTCACATCCAAACTGGATAAAAGTTGGTAAATCTCCATGGGATTCCATGTACATTATGCTTAAAAATTCACATATCAAATTTCAATAAAATGTGATAAATCTTAAGAAAGTTATCGTCATTTTTAAAGTGGTCGGTTAGAACTTTTGGCCAGTATAGATAGATAATCCGAGTCTTCTCTGATGTAAATACGCTCTTTGATATTTTGATTTTTCGCCATTATTTCGCTATTATTCGTAAATAGCGAAAAATCAAAATATCAAAGAGCGTATTTACATCAGAGAAGATTCGGATTAGAGCCCAATTCCAATCAGATACCATCCTCTGAATTCAGATTTTGGCCAAAAAGGACCGGGGAGTTGTCAGTTATTACCGATTATAGGACTAGCCACTGTAGATGTACTCTCCATTGCCGAGCTCTATTGATTAAACCATCAAATATGACCTCTGCAGTTTTCGGTACGCCAACAGCCTATTTGGTCGTCATAATCTAATTATAGCACACCATTTGAATTATCGAATCAAAATCATTCAGTTTTATCTTGCATGATCATTACGTATACATTACGTCGCTTCTTTTTTTGGCTGAAGCCGGTAACATTTGAATTATCGAATCAAAATCATTCAGTTTGATCTGGTTTGATTACGTATACATAACGTCGCTTCTATTTTTGGCTGAAGCCGGTAATTTGAAGCGTCAGCCAATGAAAGTTTGTATCAGCTTTTTGAATTGTTTTGTTGTGTATCGCCAACGATTGGATACTGAAATCCCGCCAAGGCCCCGAGATTAGACGTGAAATGACCCCGCGAGAACAGAGCTCATTCTATCGAAATGGAATGTAGAGATAATGTGCTCTGTTCATAAGAGAGTACTGTAGATGACACCATGTCATCTAAATCCAGAGTTAGGGAAAAAGGGAGCGTAGGAGTTGTTAGTTAGTATCGACTATTGAACTAAACATTGGAGCTGAGTTCCCATCAGATACCACTCTCTAAACCCACAACTGCACAGTGACGCCTTCTGACTCCCTTACAAGAAAATGATTGAGAAAACATCGTGAAAAATGAAGGAAATTGCGTATGACAAGCAATTTCCTTCATTTTCCACAATGGTTTCTCACCCAAAATGTGCAGATTTTAAAATGTTTGTCATCTTGGAAATGTCATCTGCAACAGTTTTCAAATTGGAACAGTCCAAAATTTTGTCGTAAAAAATGATTTAGTGTTTAAGGAGGAGATTTTTGAAGAATTATTTAACAATTTCTCTAACTCTGATAAGCTCCGCCCTATCGCGCACACATTTTTTAACAAATCAAAAATTTATTTAGAGGCATTGAAGACAGTCACTCAAGGAACATTCCTAAAAAACAACTTTTGAAAAGGTCACATAGGGAACATGTCTGCAAAGTTTAGTTAGGATTGGCCCAGTGGTTAAGGAGGAGAATAGGCCTATATATAAAGAAATTGTTGACGACTTCCAACGCACAACGCATGTCGCACGAAGGACACCGGGTGATCACAAAAGCAGACCTTGAGCATGTTGCTCAGGTGAGCTAAAAAGGCATGCGAGTTGTTAATGAGTTTGAATACATGTATATAACTAGTCACGGAAACTTAGCTCCTGTCAGATACGATCCTCTCATTCTGATTAAAATCCGATATCAACTTTTCAGTAACAATTGAGGCCCGCCCGTTACAGACCATCTTCAATGACCATTTCCTCTGGCCAATCAAATCAACACTTTCAAGATTATGAAAACGATTAAACCCGAAAACTACCCCACGATGACCTTTCATTTTGGTGTAGTGCTGTGTGTTTTTGTGCTCGTCATGGAAAACCATACTCTCTTATGAACAGAGCACATTATCTCTACATTCCATTTCGATAGAATGAGCTCTGTTCTCGCGGGGTCATTTCACGTCTAATCTCGGGGCCTTGGCGGGATTTCAGTATCCATTCGTTGGCGATACACAACAAAACAATTCAAAAAGCTGATATAAACTTTCATTGGCTGACGCTTCAAATTACCGGCTTCAGCCAAAAATAGAAGCGACGTAATGTATATATACGTAATGATCATGCAAGATAAAACTGAATGATTTTGATTCGATAATTCAAATGGTGTGCTATAATTAGATTATGACGACCAAATAGGCTGTTGGGGTACCGAAAACTGCAGAGGTAATATTTTGATGGTTTAATCAATAGAGCTCGGCAATGGAGAGTAGGAAAACCATAGGCCCCTACACAACAAGAGTTTTGATTAGATAGATTAAAATAGGTGCTTTCAAAAATCCCTCAGAGAAGATGACATCTGCTGAGTTTCAGATGTTACTTATGAAATAAGATGAAACATCTGGTTTTAACCCTTTCCCAAACAGCAAAATTTTTTGGGTGATCCACTTCAAAAACTGCTACAAATGACAAAATGGATGTTATTAAAGATAGGATTTGTGTAAATTATCGCATAGAAAATTTTGAGACAAAAGGAGAAACTGCTGGTCATCAGCAGTTTCTTCTTTTGTTTCAATGTTTTCCCAAGTCTTTTTCTATTAGGGACGTCAAAACCGGGTCTTGTTTGGGAAATGGTTAAATTGATAAGATTGTAATACTCTAAATCCACTTTTTATAGTCAAAAAAGGCCCGGGAGTTGTTAGTTGGTGTCAAAGATAGGCCTATAGAACTAGCCATTGGATCTGAGTCCTTATCAGATATTATCCTCTGAATCCAGGCCCCGGTTTCTCGAAAAAACTTTTAAAAGTATATTCTCACGAGAACATGCTCAACTTCAAAGGGATACTCTCCAACGTTGACGGGTATTCGATTGAAGTTCACGTGGATTTCGTGCAATTTGAGCACGATGCTCAGATTTGAGCATGAAAACGAACTTAAGTTTTTTCGAGAAACCAGGGTCAGATTTTTGTAAAAATAGTCCTTGAAGTTGTTATTAGTATTATACGTTCAAAGTTAAACGAGAATGTTTTACGGTAGTTTTGGTTTATTTTTAGGTAGGACTATTACTTTTACCTATGTAAAATTAAAGCGAGAAAGCGGTAACTATTCTCGTTTAATTGTGAATCTATTATAGGCCCCCTATGATGGCTATCGACTTTACAACTAGCCATTTCAGCTGAGTTCCGATCAGATACCATCCTCTGAATCCAGAGTTTGGTAAAACTGGGCATCACAGTTTTTAGTTAGTGTCTATTATAGAATTAGCCGAGGGAGATGAGTACCCACAGAATGGGGTTTCATAGGCTAGCCTATAAGTAGGCCTATTCTAAAATGTTTTACTTTGGAAGTCCAATGCCCCCTCTTATCATTCTGTAGCTCTGGAAGGTGTACGATCGTCATCATTTTCTTCTTATTCTCACCGATGTTCTTAATCACTGGTGGTGAACTCGGCCAAAGCGAGGGACGTTTTTTTTTCCGCGATCATTGTATTCCGTCGGTGTTGTTATAAAATCTCGTAACAACGGCTTTATCGAAGCCGTAGACTTTACGAGATTTTATAACAACACGGACAGTTTATTAAACCCGGTCTGTTTTTAGAACAAGTTCATAGTCATTAGAAAAAAAAATCTATAAACTCACATTTAAACGCAAGCTACCTTGTTGTAGCGAAAATTGTTTAAGTTCACCACCAGTGTTAATTGTGTCGTCAAAATCAGGCCCGTGTGATGCATTTTCATTGCGGTGGGTGGGTGGGCTCTAATCCGAGTCTTCTCTGATGTAAATACGCTCTTTAATATTTTGATTTTTCGCTATTTGAATAGCGAAAAATCAAAATATCAAAGAGCGTATTTACATCAGGGAAGACTCGGATTAGGTGGGCTCAAGCCCGTGTCCGGACCAGTGTCTGACTATTGGAAGGGCTAAATTGGATTTTTTTTCGTAAATTTTCAGTGTAAAATAAGGAAAATCTGCACTTTTCTGCCAACTGGGGAGGTCTAAGCCCCCTCCCCCAGTCCTCTGTGATTACGGGCCTGAAAATCACGATTAGTTTCGAAAAATGTTATTCACGATTCCCCTACTTTCTTGTTTTACATGAAGTTCACCAGCGTGGATGCGGAGAAGGGCTTTAGGTTCCTGATCCCCTCTCGAATTTGGTGAAAATGTGTTATCAAAATGGTTCGGTAGAGTTTGCATGCTGGCATGCGGCAATTCAAAAAAGGTAAGCCTACATTTTTTCCTGTCTAAAAACATTAAAACCCCTTTCCTAAAATTTGTTTCAACGTTAACAGTAGTCTATGAACTGTTAGGGGAACATTGAGGGAAAAGAAGAGGGCAATCTTATCCGCATTTTCCCCTCCTAGATATCAATATTTTGCTCTAGATAGGCCTAATGTAGCCCTAGGTACCCCTTTACTAAATGGCAAAATTTCAGTGCTGCCTAATCTGAAAATTGCTGCAGACAACAAAGTTGGTGTTAATTAAGGCAGAATTTTGTGAATAATGGGCTACACGTAACAACACTGAAAAAATTGAAACAAAAGGAATAGATCATCATCTATGGGCTGATTATCAGCATTTTCTTCAGGAAGGTTTGTCTAAATCAACGTTTTCCCAATCTGCCGCGGATCCAGGATTTCTGTGAGGGGGTTCGAATCTACAAAATAGGGGGGTTCGTTTTCCTAGTATTACACAATTTTGACTAAATTTCTGCATGAAAATGAAATAATTTGCCCCCCCCCCCCCCCCCCCCCCAATCCCCTGAACCCCTTCTGGATCCGCCACTGCCAATCCATAACTATATGAGGGACGTGAAAGCTGTCTTGTTTGGGAAAGGGTTGAACAAATTTCATAATGACATCCATTTTTTCTGTCGTCTTCAACTCCCTTCGACCTGGAAAGATTTGACTTTTTTGACAATATAGTCTGTTTCAGTTTTATGTATTATAAGGGAGGCAACTCCTGCGGTACTATTTCGTTTCCACAGGCGCTGTCCCCTTCCCCACGCCCCCACGAAAAAAATATGATAATTCTAAAGTAAATGATTAAAACCATTGCAGAATTATTGGAATATAATTTCATTTTTGTTATACTGGTTTTAGATACCAAAATAAAGGCGAGAAATAACGATTTTTGTCAAAATAATAAAATTTCGTCAAACGATTTTCCTGATTCTTGAATTTATTTCACCCACGTACTCGATCATCGCATTCCATTATTTTGCGTTCATTCAGCTCTACGCCCTAATGTACGATTACTCCCGTTTTGCTATATTTTGCTCTACCCCTGTGGATTTTCCCGTTTTTGAAGACTTTGGGAACTGAAATAGGGAGATAGAGTGTAAGTATCTATAGCATTTAGTAGTTGTGGTGTCGTACATTGTGGTAGAATGATTTCAAAGATTGAGTTGTTGTCTTTCTCCTAAACACCGAGGTCGAAAATGGCGGCAATTTTTAATCATTTGAAAAGATTATTCGGAGACTGTGGATCTGTGATATCGAAATGATATCCAAGAAATACAAAGATGACCCATAAATTCGTCTTGTTTTGATCCCCTGCTTCCTTTGTTTTGATGTTTACATTCGGGAATAGAAACAAAATCTATTTTTAGACATGAGAAATTCCCAAGAAACACGCCCACTTCCAGAGAAGAGTGCATATGATAAGATCATATGTTGGATTAAAGGTCCAAAAGCTTTAGAACTTTATTTGAATTAAAGACATTTTATCCCATGTACATATTTAATGACATTTTAATTCATTATTGTTGCATGCATGTAAAATGAAGATACAGTTTCTCTGGCTTTCTCCTTCTATCACAATATTTTTTTTTTCAATTTTGTTGTCTTAGACCTTAATCTGACTCGGAGTTCAATGTAGAATTTCTGCTCTTTGCTGTTCCCAAATTCTCTTGTCAACAAACATTTTGTGGTCTGCAGCAAACCAGCAGCTGGACCACTTCAAGCTTTTGTGGTTTGGGAAAGGATTAAAAAACAATGTTTTGTTTTATAGAAATAAATAGTTTATCCTTTCCCATATATAAGACATGGTTTTGATGTCTCTATTAGAAAAGGCTTGCAAAAACATTGAGGCAAAAGAAGAAAACATTGTATACTACAAAATCAGTGTTTTCTCCATTTGCCTCAATATTTTCCATGTTATATTGCACACAAATCCAATCGTTATTAGCATCCATTTTGCAGCCTGCAACAGCTTTTTCAATTTTTGAACTAAACCAAACTGAATTTTACTGTTTGGAAATGAGTTAACATCCCAAGTCACAAGCACCTGAACAACTTTTGAAGTTTTGAGAGAAAATTATTTCAATGGAAGAAAGGGTAAGATTAATTTTATGATTGACTGGTTAATAGTGAAATTAACTGTAAGTTCCCAAATCGCAAAACTTTATTTAATATTCACAGACTTGACACTGTTCAAATTCAAAAGCTGTTGCTGAGAATCTGAGATACAAAAGGATATTATGAAAACTACATCACATTAACAATACTGTTACATGTGTAAGGAAAAGGAGAAAATGCTGGTATTTATTTTATACCAGTATTTTTATGCCCCCTTTCGAAGAAAATGGGGCAGTGCTTCTGAAATATTTTGAAAATCTACTTGTCCACGGACAAGTGTTGATCCAAAATTGACTTGTCCGTATCAAAAATCAACTTGTCCGTACAAAACTCATATACTTTTCAATAGCTTCATTTGTTTATTGCATATCTATTATAACTTTCTAACTTATGTCTGCAACAAAATTTGTACATTTAACTATCAGTAATTACATTGTATGAACAAATTGTGAGAAAAAGAAAGAAAAAAAACACTCTTTATTATAACCGGATTTTTCACTTGTCCACGGACAACCTAGATTTCAAAATCTGCTTGTCCGTACAGGTTTTCTGAGGTAAACGGACAAGTCGGACAACTCGGGCAACTTATTTCAGAAGCACTGTGGGGGTATATTGTTTTGCAAGTGTCGGTCGGAAGGTCGGTCGGTCGGTCCGTATGTCGGTCGGTCTGTCCGTAGACCAAACCTTGTCCGGAGCATAACTCAAAAAGTATTAAAGGTAGAATCATGAAACTTCATAGGTGGATAGATCTTATAATGGAGAGGTGCAGTGCACAAGAACCGTAACTCTGTCGACCAAATTTTTGAGTTATTGCCCTTTGTTGATTTTATAACTTGATTCTTGTCCGGAGCATAACTCAAAAAGTATGTAAGGTACAATCATGAAACTTTACAGGTGGATAGATCTCATTATGGAGAGGTGCAGTGCACAAGAACCGTAACTCTGCTGATCAAATTTTTTGAGTTATTGTCCTTTGTTGATTTTATAACTTGATTCTTGTCCGGAGCATAACTCAAAAAGTATGTAAGGTAGAATCATGAAACTTTACAGGTGAATAGATCTCATTATGGAGAGGTGCAGTGCACAAGAACCGTAACTCTGCCGATCATATTTTTTGAGTTATTGCCCTTTGTTGATTTTATAACTTGATTCTCGTCCGGAGCATAACTCAAAAAGTATGTAAGGTACAATCATGAAACTTTACAGGTGGATAGATCTCATAATGGAGAGGTGCAGTGCACAAGAACCGTAACTCTGCCAATCAAATTTTTGGAGTTATTGCCCTTTGTTGATTTTTACACTTAATTCTTAACCTTGCCTATATCTCATGTCTTTTTACACATATAGCCTTGATATCTCACACATAGATACCTCCTATCAACATGGTTCACATTTAACCATGACCTTGGACCTTGTGACCTTGACCTTGGAATTTGACCTACTTTAAAAAAAAAATAAACCCGGCATATATCTCATGACCTTTTACAAATACAGCCTTGATATTTCACACATTGACACATCTTACCAAGACCTTTCACAATTGACCATGACCTTGGACTTTGTGACCTTGACCTTGGAGTTTGACCTACTTTTAAAAAACTTTAACCTGGCCGATATATCATGTCCTTTTACACATACAGCCTTGATATTTGACAGATGGAAACCTCCGACCAAGACCTATCACATACGACTGTGACCTTAGACCATGTGGCCTTGACCTTGGAGTTTGACCTACTTTAAAAAAAATTAAACTGGGCCTAAATCTTATGTGCTATTACACATACAGCCTTGGTATTTCACACATGGACACATCTTACCAAGACCTTTCACATTTGACCATGACCCTGGACCTTGACCTTTGACTTTGACCTACTTAAAAAAAAAATTAACCTAGCCGATATATCAATTCCTTTTACACATACAGCCATGATATTTGACACATGGACACCTACGACCAAGACCTTTCACATTTGACCATGACCTTGAACCTTGTGACCTTGGTGTTTGACCTACTTTAATAATACATTAACCTGGCCTATATCATTGTCATTTTACATATACAGCCTTGATATTTCACACATTGTCACTTCCAGCCAAGATATTTCACTTTTGACCATGACCTTGGACCTTGACCTTGGAGTTTGACCTACTTTTAAAAAACTTAAACTAGGCCTATATCTCATGTCCTGTTACCTATAGAGTCTCAATATTTTACACATGGACACCTCCTACCAAGACCTTTCACATTTGACCATGACCTTGGCCTGTGTGACCTTGACCTTTGATTTTTACATACTTTAAGAAATCTTTAACCTAACCTTTATCTTATGTCCTATTACATCTACAGC
>CAVMGG010000747.1:0-97530 GCA_963680895.1 Fragum sueziense
TTAAAAGACCCTGTGATATTTCCTGACTCGTAAGTTTCACAATTATTCTTCTTGTAAAATTTGGTTACATAATTATCCCTTTCCCAAACAAGACCTGAGGCGCGTTCTTTAAAGCGAGATTTTTTAAGATTTCTTAAAGTGTTTTGAATAAAGCGTTTTTAAGACCGAGACTTTGACCGAGCTGTTCCGAATGCTCCATATTTATACAAATGACGTCATCATGACGTCATTTGTATAAAGTATGGAGCATTCGGAACACCGCAGTTTATGAATTATGGAGTGTTCGGAACAACTCGGTCAAATCTCTTTTATATTGTTTGTACAGAGTTGACCGAGGGTTTCCACACGAAGTATAGGATAATGGCGCCTCCCATTGAGCGTCTTAAAAATCTTGCTCTAAAGAATGTTTTATCCTAAAATATCTTAAGAAATCTCAAGATATCTCTAGAAATCTCGCTATAAAGAACACACCTCTGGTTTTGACGTCCCCAATAAAAATTGCTTGGGAAAACATTGAGACAAAAGAAGAAACTGCTGATAACCAGCAGTTTCTCCTTTTGTCTCAATATTTTCCATGCTATATTGTATACTATCTTTATCAACACCCATTTTGTCGTCTGTTGTGGCTTTCAAATTGGAACAACCTAAAATTTTGTCGTTTGGGAAGGGGTTAACCATTTCCTGAATAACTTCTTGTTTAATTTTTATGCCCCCGTAACGAGAGATCGGGGGCATATTGTTTTACTCGTGTCCATCTGTCTGTCTGTCTGTCCGTCTGTCTGTCTGTCAGTCCTTCCGTCTGTCTGTCTGTCCGTCTGTCCGAAAACTTAACCTTGGCCTTTTCTCCAAAAGTATTTGACATACAAAGCTCAAATTTGGTATGCAACTTCCTTTCAATGATATCTATCTGTTCCAAGCAATTTGACCGTCCTCGAGGTCATCCCTTAACCCTTGATAACCCTTTACTCCACGAAAACTTAACATTTTAGAAAAATGGCCATTTCGGGGGCATTTGTGTTTCACAAACACATCTTGTTTTTACATGAAAAGGTATTAGTATTTAGGGAAAAAGAGACAAATTCTAATGCTGCCTAGCTTCAACAATTTTAATAAACAAAGCTCAAACTTGACATTGTTTGTCTATTTAGGTCCGTATTAGTTCTTTGATTATCTACTCTTGAAGAATTAATTCTGTCTTTCACTGGCAAGCTGCACTTTGGCACATATATTTTGCACTACCTAACAAAGATATAGTTCGATTTGTGAACAATGAGAGACATGCTGCATTTAGCTAAGTTACCGTTAGATTGTATGTGCTTAAATTAGTTTTGCACTTCTTTCTTTATATTGACTTAATGGATTTTATCCACAAAATATACAATTGGATATGCTACTGTAGATGAACCTTTTATAGGTATTATCATCTTCTCCTGTCTGTCAGTCCTTGCTCAACCACTTGAGCAAAAATACAACATCCCATTGGAAATACCGGACATTGGTAATACCGGATACTCATTTGTAGACAATGATTCGTAAAAAATTAATTCATTGGTAAGAAGCAAAACAAATGATCAAAAGAATGAGTCTGACGTTGCTTTCTTGTATTTTGACTTATGTTTAACTTTACTATTTTAGGCCTGCTGTTTCACAGCCATGCAAAGATCTGATATTACTCATGCTGGACAAAAATCCAGACACCAGAATAACTCTACCAGAAATTAAGGTAAGCCAGAATACCAGAAATTCACTTTTTCATAACGACAAAATTTTACCAATCAAACCAAATATCAAAATCATGTTGATATAAAAAAAATATGGACATTTCATGGGCATCTGAGTTGATCTTCATATGTTTTCAGTTAGAAGTCCAGGTTAATATGTTGTTAGCTCACCTGAGCACGAAGTGCTCAAGGTGAGCTATTGTGGTCGCTTTTTGTCCGTCGGCGTCCGTCTGTCCGTCCGTCTGTCCGTCCGTCCGTCTGTTCACATTTTGGTGTTACCACTCTAGCAGCCACAAATATTGACCAATCTTAACCAAACTTGGTCAAAACATGTATGACCATAAGTTCTTGGATGAGTTTGATTTTGGGTCAAATCGGACCAGGAAGTCCGGAGTTATCTGCCCTTGAATGTCAAAAATGGCTAGTTTTGACTTTGTTACCACTCTAGTATCTACAAATATTGACCAATCTTAACCAAACTTGGTCAAAATATGTATGACCATAAGTTCTCGGATGAGTTTGATTTTGAGTCAGATCGGACCAGGAAGTCTGGAGTTACGTGCCCTTGAACATAAAAAAATTGCTACTTTTGACTTTGTTACCACTCTAGCATCTACAAATATGGACCAATCTTAACCAAACTTGGTCAAAATATGTATGACTATAAGTTCTCAGATGAGTTCGATTTTGAGTCAGATTGAATTAGGAAGTCTGGAGTTATCTGCCCTTGAACATCAAAAATGGCTAGTTTTGACTTTGTTACCACTCTAGCATCTACAAATATTGACCGATCAAAACAAAACTTTGCAACATTGTTGGTAACTATAAGTTCTCAGATGAGTTTGATTTTTTGTCAGATCGGACATGGAAGTCCGGAGTTATGTGCCCTTGAACCTCAAAAATGGCTTGTTTTGACTTTGTTACCACTCTAGCATCTACAAATATTGACCGATCAAGACAAAACTTTGCCACAATGTTGGTAATCATAAGATTTTGGATGACTTTAATTTTCAGTGTGATTGAAGTAGGAAGTCTGGAGTTATGTGCCCCTGAATTTGACAAAATTGCTGTTTTCGACTTTGTTTACACTGTAGCATCTACATTTATTGACTAATCAAGACAAAACTTGGCCACAATGTTGGTGGCCATAAGATCCTGGATGAATGAAAATTTCAGCTTGATTTGACTAGAAAAAACAGAGTTATTAGCCCTTGAATTTCACAAAATTACAGTTTTCGACTTTATTTTCACTCTAACAATATTTTGACCAATCAAAAAAAAATTGGACATAATGTACATGAGAATATTTTTATCAGAACAGAGTTCATGTGCCCTTGACTGTGACAAAATTGTTGGTTTCTTCCACTTTGTTTTTACTGTAACAGTCACAAATATTGATCATTCAAGATTATGAAAGCAGTTTTCAGCTGAATCATAATCTCACATCTTAAATTATGTGCTCTTGAACTTGACAACATTGTGACTTTCTTTCTATCTAGGTTCAGGTGAGCGATTAAGGACCATCATGGTCCTCTTGTTTTGTTTGTTTTACAGTTGAACGCCTGGGTGACGAAAGATGATGAGTTCATGTTACCGAGCGAGAGTGATAATTGTATACTGGTGACGGTCACGGACGAAGAAGTGGACAATGTCGTCAAACATGTGCCTAAAATAGAAACTCTTGTAAGTACATTGGGGAAAAATTCTTTAAGTTTTGCCCTGTCTCATATACTACCTGGTTCTGACAATCTTCTTGTCACCAATCAGTGGTTTGATATCATTAACCTGTGTGGGCTAGCAGCAGGAGGCTCAGTAAGGATGTTATGGTAGTACTGGTATGAGAAATGACAGGAATTCATGCTGAGGTTCTCCAGCCACTTCAATATGACCATAGCGTTAGAGAGAGGTGTTGAACCCCAAATGATAAATCTGATGATCTGCATTCTGTTTATGCACATCATTCCTATCGGTGGCCTTGCTGTACAATATTTACTTGGTCATTTTTGGGGACAGCTTGAATACAAGAATGTTATGGTTTGTTGCTATAATGATATAAGGCCTTTCTTAAAGTCCTTGACACTGTTCAGAGTGGCAATGCCGGCTGGGATCTGGTTCCACTTTCTGATAAGGGAGAGGAAGAAGTATTGGTAGGCATTAGTATGGCCGGATGGTATAATATTGCTGCTTTTCAAAGAAAACCTCATAACTGCAGCTTATTTAAAGCAGCAGTTACGAGGTTTTGTTGAAAACAACAATATGGACATGACTGTTACCTCTAGATCTAATATGGAAATAATGGTTAAAGATGTATTGAGCATATTCAGTAAGGCTGATTGCTAATAGTTTCTCCTGGTCTTTCAACATTTTCTACTATTTAAAGTACAAGATATTTAATTTTAGAGATATTTTGCAACAGATTGAAAATAGAAGGTAATGTAGACTAAGATCAGCTGAGATAAGTTCAATTTTTCTTTTTCAGATATTGATAAAGAGCGTGTTAAAACAGCGATCCTTCAAACACCCGTACAGAGATAGTAGGGACAACAGTTTGAAAGACGAATTTAAAAAATCAGGGAGATCACATTCTGCTCCGAATTCTACATTCCAACAAGTCGTAAAACAGTAAGATTACTTGCTATTAACCCTCTCCCAATTAATACGAGAGGCGAGTTTTTTAGAGCAAGATTTCGTAAGATATTTTAGGATCAAGCTTTCTTTAGAGCAAGATTTTTATGACGCTCAATTGGAGGGGCCATTACTCCATACTTCTCATGGAACCCCTCAGTAAACTCTAGAAACAATATAAGAGAAAATTGATCAGGTTGTTCAAAATACTCCATGATTCATAAACAGCGATGTTCCGAATGCTCCATACTTTATACAATTTGTAACAAATGACATCAAGATGATGTCATTTGTATGAAATCAGACAGAATCTACAGTCAAATCTCTCTATGTCGAACTTCGTGGGACCTACGAGAAAACTTCGACGTATAGAATGTTCGACGAAGAGTTATTATGGAGACAAGCGGCCATCATATGAGCACGTCACGTCATGTCGGTCGGAGTTGCTGGATAACGCCCCTCCCCCCGTGTTGACCCGGGTCCTTTACCAAACAAGTTCTGCGTGGATTTTAAGCGTTAGATGCTTAAGTAGTCATTGTGAATAACAAATCGTCGTCGTAAATGCATAACCTCGTACCTCGTTTTTGGAAGATTATTAAGGGGAAAGAAAAATGTGCAATTACTTTTCCCAAACTGAAAGGTTTACTTGATATTTGGATATATTGTTCACTAATAAGGTGTCATTAATACTGATCAGTAAAATATCTCAAAACCTTGAAGTATTGTCTTAACTGGGCACACAATGTTTTACTTTGTAAATCGCAAAAATCTACATCCGAGGTTTCGCACTAACACCGACGAAATGTAACGCAGTATTATTTCAAATCATCAAATTACCCACTTTTGATGTCCTCAACAGTAACTAATACAAAAAATCAAACACAATCAGGTAGAAATCAATATACAATAAAGGTAAACACCAGTGTTGATTGCTCGAGTTGACGGGTCGAAAGGTGTGAAAAACTGACTTGATTGCAATTATCATCGTGTACGTTTGAGGTTCGTCGTATAGAGGTGTGAATGTGTGAATATAGTCGGTTGGACTTCGAAATTGGTTCGACGTAAGGAGGAAGTTCATGCAAGAGAAAACGACGTATAGAGGTTGAAATCTATAGAAATAGAGAGCAAAAGAATCGGGACTTGAAAATTACTTCGACGTAGGGAGAACTTCGGCTAAGGGAGGTTCGACATAAAGAGATTTGACTGTATGTTTTAAAAACACTTTATCTAAAACATCTCCAGCAATCTTAAAAAATCTCACTCCAAAGAATGTGCCTCATGTTTGACATTCCAGATAGAGAATGCAAGTGAAAATATTGAGGCAAAAGTAGAAAATGCTGATAACCTTCTGCCTCAATATTTTCTTTAAGGTCATCCATGAAGGTTGAATGTCAAATATCAAGGCCATGTTTTAGAATCATAACTATTGTCAGAACATGGGATTTGTTAGCTACACTGGCTGTCAGGCCAGCGAGCTATTGTCATGGCGTTGTGTCTGTCGTCCGTGCGTCCGTCCTTAAACTTTTTCTTAAAAATCTTCTTCTCAAAAACTACCAGATGGATTTCAACCAAACTTCACAGAAATGATCCTTGTTGACCCTCTCTCAGATTCCTTCAAAGATTTCTGATTGAAGTAGAAAGTCTGGAGTTATCTGCCCTTGATTGTCAAAAATGGCCGTTTTGACTTTGTTTTCACTCTAGCAACTTCAAATATTGACCAATCAAGATAAAACTTGGACAGAAAGATTGTGACATTAAGATCTTGCTTGGGTATAATTTTCAGTCTGATCTGAATTTTACATCATGAGTTATGTGCCCTTGAAATTGACAAAATTGCCATTGGTGGCTTTATTTTGACTTTGTTTTCACTCTAGCAACTACAACTATTGGCCAATCAAGACAAAACTATAAAAGAATGTTGGTGACCATAAGATCTTGCTTGGGTATAATTTTCAGTCTGATCTGAATTTTACATCATGAGTTATGTGCCCTTGAAATTGACAAAATTGCAATTTTCAACTTTATTTTCACTCTTAGAACCACAAGTATGAACCAATCAATACAGAACTTTAATAGAATCTTACTGACATTTACATCTTACATTCTTGTAAATTTCAGCTTGATCTGAATGTCAAATCCAGAGTTATGTGCCCTTGAGTTTTACAAAATAGCTGTTTTCCACTTTGTTTTCATCCTCTTTACATCCACAAATAATGATCAGTCAGGTCAGAGCTTTAATAAAATGTTGGTAAAGTTAGGATCTTGCTTGAGTATGATCCTAAGCTTGATAGAAATATAATGTTATGTGCACTTGAATTTGACAAAATTGCCAACGAAAAAAGACCCAGTGAAATCATTGATGTAAAAGTAGTCATGGATTTGCTTGTTTGCACAGCCTGAACTTTTGAAATTGCTTTCAAGAAAACAAACAATTCAGGCCTGTGGAGCGCGTTCAGACCACCAAGGCTGTCTAGTTTTACATATGGTTCAATAATTTCAAGCAAATTGTTTATATTTTTCATTGCAGATGTATGAGTGTGGGTGATGATATTGAAGAACAAGGCTCCTGATTGGCTGAAGTACATCTGTATCAACACTCCTGATTGGCTGAAATACATCACTGTTGAAGTTCCTAATTGGCTTAAGTACACAGCTCATAAATATCTGAAGAACAAGGCTGGTGATTGGCTGATTATCAACAATTATATTTTTGTAAAATTTGGATATTTGTGTTTTGTTAATATGGAATACCATTTAATGCATTTCTGTTATTTTGATAAATAGTTTAATACTATTGTCTACATTTCATAAATTTTGATACAATTAGATCTATCTAAAGAATATTGCACCTTGATTTTATCCGTTTAATCCTCTTTCGAACCAAACCGGCTTTTGACATCCCTGATGAAAAATACTATGGAAAATATTGAGGTAAAAAAGAAAATTGAACCAAAAGAAGTGTTCAATGATCTGGTTTATGCTAGCCTGAGTGTATACATCCGGGCCCTGTTCATCTATTTATTGGAGATCTTGAAAATTTTCTATAACATTAGAAGAAAAGATTTGTGTGTACAATATTGTGCACAATATAACAGAAAATTTTGAGGCAGAAGGAGAAAATGCTGGTAATCCAACTAGATTTACTTCTTTTGCCTCAATATTTTCCCAAGCTTTTCTTTCTATTAAATGCATCAAAAAGTGTCAATGTTTAGCAAGGGTTAATCCATGTAAATGTAAAGGTCATGATACTGTAAACATGTTTGACCTATTACACGAAAAGGGACCTTCCGGGAAATCTGTTAAAACTAAATTATGAGAAACTTAGCAGGTGTCAACTAGATGTTGAATATGGTTAATGATAGCAAAAATGAGCTAGATTCAGAAAAGTATCACTCGTAGACTCGCAGTCAGTCTTTGCAGGTCATGTACACTGATTAGCATAGAAACTTGTTACACTTCCTAGAAAGTCCTGTATACTGTGACACATTTATGCTGGCTAGGCAATAGTTGTCACTGGACACTCATTTATGATTTAGTTTAGAGAATTCTCTTGCAAATTTTCATTGAAGTATCTTTTTTCTTGTATTTGTCTTTTTCTGGTATCTTTTCTTGTTATCAAATACACTTTGATGCCTTTTAGATATTGAGCACATGTCTTTTTATGACAAATTTTGCACTTCTTCTAAGCACTATTGAAAGCACCATTATAAACATATCTTTTCTCATATCTTGTTTACTTAACCCTTTTCTGAACGACCAAATTTTACTGAGGTCCAAATTAAGAGCTGTTGCAGAAGACAGCATAAATGTTACTGAAAACATAAAACTTACAATTAATTACATAGAAATACTTGAATGAAAAGAAGACAATGCTGATTATCAGCATTGTCTTCTTTCCTTCAATGGTGACTAAAATTCTGTAGGATGCCAAGTTCTTCCTTGGAAAGAATTAAAAAAAATGGTACATTTATGTGAATATTAAAAGAAATATACTGAATATTTGGTCATATAAAACATGTTTCCTTTTTATGCCCCTCCATATCGAGAGATTGGGGGCAAATTGTTTTATTTGTGTCCCTCTGTCTGTCCATCTGTCTGTCCGTCCTTCTGTCTGTCCATCCATTTGTCTGTCTGTCCGAAAACTAAACATTTTCCTTTTCTCCAAAAGTATTAGACATACAAAGCTAAAGTTTTGTATACAGCTTCCTTTCAATGATATCTATATCTGTTCCATGCAATTTGACCTTCCTCAAGATCATCTGTTAACCTTTATCAACCCTTTACAGGAAAACTTAACATTTTAGAAAAATGACCGTTACATCTTGTTTAACTTTATTATATACTCTTTCAATACAATTTCATAAATGTTAGGATCTTCATTGTGAGTGAACTTGTTTTGGGATTTTAATTGGGAGTTTGTGAGATTTTGTAGTTTGTGAGATTTTGTATAACACAATTTGTTCTACATGTACATATCACACTTGTTTTTGCTCACTTTGTACTTTTTCTTGCGACAAGTTTCTCTCAGTGCATTTCTCATGTTGTACTACATTTTAACCCTTTGCCAAACAGCAAAATTTTAGACTCCATTTTGAAAGCTGTTGCAGGCAACAAAAGTTAAGTCAAAAGAAGTTGCTGATTTTCAGCATTTTTCTGCTTTTGCCTCAATGTTTTCCAGTATGAGCCTATTCTTTTATGTTTGTCAAAGTGAGTTTTTGTTTGGGAAAGGGTTTATGTGATTTTGTATGTGATATTGGTGTCTTATTTGGACATTTTGTCCCTTTATGAATGAGATGTTTATATTGAAGCCAAAATCTGGAAAAATAATTCTTAACCCTTTCTCAGACAGTGATAGTGCCTGATAGTAAAGGCATGTAAAGGGAAACATTTAGACAAAAAAAGTAAAATGCTGATAATCAGCATTTTCTCCTTTTGTCTCAATATTTTCATAGAAATTTCAGAAAGGAATGCTATCTTGATCAACATACCTAACACATGTATTGTGGTCTGCAAAAGCTTTCAAATTGGACCATCCTAATATGTTTGTTGTCTGGGAAAGGTTTTATTAACCCTTTCCCAAACGGCAAAACTTTAGGACTATCTTTTTTGAAAGCTGCTGCTGATGACAAAATAGATGCTGATAAAGAAAGGATATGTTTACAATAAAGCAAGGAAAATATTGAGGCAAAAGGAGAAACTGCTGGTTATCAGCAGTTTCTTCTTTTGTTTCAATGTTTTCCAAAGCCTTTTCTATCAGGGACGTCAAAACCAAGTCTTGTTTGGGAAAGGGTTAATGAGCTGGTTTCTAGGAAAAATGTCCATTATAGCATTTGAGACAGCCATGTTTCAAGATCAGTCTACCTAGGCACAGTCTAACCTGGATCTATGTTACTCTCATATGATTGCTATAGACCATGAAGAAGCTATTGGAGAACAACATGGTTCCTGATTAATTATACTGCGTGTATATGCAGGCTGATCTGGAACCAGGTTGGGCTCAAATCCGTGGAGGTCCTTTTTCCAGATCCCGTCTCAAATGTATTTAATTTGTAAATTTTTCTCAATTTGCTGCACTCAGATTTTGTATGGAGTAGGATTAGAAGATTATAATGTTAAATTTTTTACTTCTGATTTGTACAAAAAAAGTAATAATTAATTGGTGTATTATGTACAAACTTTCATTTTTTGTGTACTTTTGTGTTATTTAAAGATTTATATGTTGTTGTTTGAATTCTATTTTATTGTTTGACAAAATGTTTTGTTTTCACTAGATACAATAAGTCATTTCTTATCCTTTTTCAAATTATCCAAGTTTTGACATTAATGAAGAAATCTCGAGAAAACATTGTGTTAAAAGAAGAAAATGCTGTTTAACTCTTCTTCTAATTGCTGTAATGACCATTACAGGACAACATTTTTGGGTGGTACAAATTAAATAATGTTGAAGGAAACATTTTTATCACAATACAATTTTAAAATATTATATCTTTTTTGGTAGAAAGCATTGTGGTAAATAAAGAGAATGCTTATAACCAGCAATTTCTTCATTTCCAACAATGTTTTCTACCCACAGAGACCAACAAATGTAAAATTTCATTCGCACGAAATTGTTGTCTGTCTAAAAAAAATTGTTCGAAAAAGGGTCTATTAAAGGAGAAATATATGGATGAATAACATTTATAGAGAAATAGATGCCATTATATTTATCCAAGAATCATTTGCTTTAATCATGTTTGTACAATCATTGTTTTTGAAATTTTATTTTTTTACAACAAATATATCATAGAACATCAATTAAGCTTTTGCTATTGTAAAGTTGTCATCATGTTCTTGCACTTTCTGAAGTTTTAATTGCTAAATGGGATCTATTTATCATGTTCTGAAATTGGAAAAATTAGACTTGTCCAATTTGAAAGCTTTTGCAGACAACTTAACAGAGATAAATGATAGTGTATGTGTATCATATTCATATAGCATAGAAAAATATGGAGCAGTTTAAAATTTTGCCTTCCTCAAAAAGACTTGGGTCTGACATACCTTATTTGAATGGTTTTGGAAAACATTGAGACAAAAGAAGAAAAATGCTGATAACCAGTAGCCTGAAATGCAAGTGACCTTTTCCAATCCTGATTCATTTATAGGCTAACAAAACTCAGGTGAATGATTTTGGTCAGTGTTGGCCCACTTTGTCATAATAGTTTTGATGTTGTGTTAATTTTGTAACAGTTAGTTTTTATTGAATACTTGAAATGAAAGTCTTGAATGTCTTGAAATTAGCTAATGACAACAAGAATTTGGATAGTTCCAAAATAATTTTGAAAGATGTTGTAGATGACAAAATGGATGTTAAAGTGACTTTTCACAATTATTTTTACATAAATTTTACTTTTATTTTATCTGAAAGAGCATGTTTTTTTTATGAAAATTCTGAAAATTTCAAGCCAAAATATTGAACTGTTTACGAGAAATATCTATTTTTGTGCTAGAATTAAACAAATTGTTGTAGACAACAGTTCAGATTAATATAGAATTTGTCATTTCTGTCTCAACTTTAAAGGCGTATTTTTCGCTTATAAATAACAACTTCAAAAAACTGATAGCATTTCTGCGCGTTAGAATAAACAATCTTTGCATTAAGACATACTTTTAAAAAATGAAATAAATGTGAAATGTCACTTTAATATAGAGAGGATCTGTGTAAGATGAAATGCAGAAAATATTGAGGCAAAGAGAGACAATGCTGGTTATCAGCATTTTTAGCTCACCTGAGCACAAAGTGCTCAAGGTGAGCTATTGTGGTCGCTTTTTGTCCGTGGTCCGTCCGTCTGTCCGTCCGTCCATCTGTCCGTCCGTCCGTTCACAATTTCTTTCAACATCTTCTCCTCCTAAACCATTGGACCAATTTTGACCAAACTTGGCAGGAATGTTCCTTGTGTGATACTTTTCAAAATTTGTTCGTGAATTTTTGATTTGTCAAAAAATGTGGGCGTGGCAGGCAGAAAGGGGCTTATCAGACTAGAAATCATAAGAAAATTCTTTAAAAATCAACCATTGGGCCCAATTGAACCAAATTCGGCAGGAATTTTCCTTGAGTCACTCTTTTCAAAATTTGTTCACAAATTTTTATATTTGTCAAAAAATGTGGCCGTGGCAGGGAGAAAGGGGCTTATTAGACTTAGAGAAATCATTAGAAAATTCTTTAAAAATCAACCATTGGGCCAATTTGAACCATACTTTGCAGGAATGTGCCTTAAGTCATTCTTGTCAAAATTTGTTCAGAAATTTTACATTTGAAAATAAAACAAAACATGGCCGTGGCAGGGATAAAGGGGCTTATCAGACTTGGAGAAATCATAAGAAAATTCTTTAAAAATCAACCATTGGGCCAATTTGAACCAGACCTTGCAGGAATGTGCCTTGAAGCATTCTTTTCAAAATTTGACCACAAATCTTTTTATTTGTAAAAAATTGTGGCCTTGGCAGGGAGAAAGGGGCTTATCAGACTTGGAGAAATCATAAGAAAATTCTTTAAAAATCAACGAATGGGCCAATTTTAAGCAGACTTTGCAGGAATGTTCTTTGAGTCTCTCTTTTCAAAATTTGTTCACAGTTTTTTTCATTTGTAAAAAACTGTGACTGTGGCAGGGAGAAAGGGGTTTATTAGACTTAGAGAAATCTTAAGAAAATTCTTTAAAAATCAACCATTGTGCCCAATTGAAGCAGATTTTGCTGGAAGGTTCCTTGAGTGACCCTTCTCAAAACTTTTTCGTGGATTTTTGATTCGTCAAAAAATGTGGGTGTGGCAGGGAGGAAGGGGCTTATCGGATTTAAAGAAATCATAAGAAAATTCTTTAAAAATCAACCATTGTGCCCAATTGAACCAGACTTTACTGGAATGTTCCTTGAGTTACTCTTTTCAAAATGTGTTCACAAATTTTTCCATTGGTCAAAAAATGTGGGCATGGCAGGGAGGAAGGGCTTATCAGACTTAGAGAAATCATAAGAAAATTCTTTAAAAATAAACCATTGGGCCAATTTTCTATTTCCCTTATCTGTTGCTCTCAGGCTGGCCCCATGTTTATCTTATGTAAACAAATAAGGGATTATAAGCTTTAGCTTATCAGATGGTAATCTTTCACTAAATTATATCAATCACAGACAAAATCTTGTTAATTGAGCCTATCATAAATGATCAATCTCTAACAGATCAGTATGCTTTGAAAATTAGCCCTATGTTGTATATTGCGAAATCATGAAATAATTGTTGAAAATTAAGTAACTCAACAATTGTGCTAATTCATACCCAACCTTACAGGATCGATTAGAACAAAATTATTTCTTAATTGTTTCCAAACAGAAAGTCCTTATAAGTTTCATGCCTTTGAATTTGACAAAATTCCCATTATCACTCTTGTCATCTTGATTCAGGTGAGCGATTTAGGACCATCATGGTCCTCTTGTCTCCTTTTGTCTCAATGTTTTCCAGAGCCTTCTCTTTGACAGAATTCAAAAGCAGGTTTTATTTAGTACATGGTGAACCTTTTCTCCCAGGCAGTAAAGGGTATGGATGTTTCTAATTTGAATCCCTGTCTTTATCTTTACAAAACTACAAATTTTGAAGCAGATTTTGATGCAAAGGTGTTGCAGATGATAAAATGAATATTATTGAAAGCTGTAAGTTTGTTACTTTGTATCTTATAGCATAGAAGAAATTGAGTGAAATGGAGAAAATGATGTTCATTATTTGCTCCTTTTCTCTCAGTAATTCCTAAAGCAAGCCAACTTTGTTAACCCATTACCAAGCGACAAAATTTTGGACTATTCCAAATTCAAAGATTATGCAGACAGCATTTTCAAGTGAATATAATCCTATGTGTTTTGGTCTTTTGGGGTAGAAAACATTGTGTGAAATGAAGAAATTGCTTGTCACAAGCAATTTCTTCATTTCCCACAATGTTTTCCAAAGCCATAATCTAGCAGGGTGTCTAAAGGCGTCACTAGCTGTGTGGACGACAAAATTTTCGGGTAATCCAATTTGAAAGAAGTTGCAGACGACATTTTCAACATGATGAAATTCTAAAATTGTATAACTTTTTGGATAGAAAACATTGTGGGAAATGAAGAAATTGCTTGTCACAAGCAATTTCTTCATTTCCCACAATGTTTTCCAAAGCCATAATCTAGTAGGGTGTCTAAAGGCATCACTAGCTGTGTGGTAATGGGTTTTAAGTAGGAGTTGCCCAAACCAGTCATTGTTTGTTAAAGGGTTGAAATGAATTTGTACAATTATTTATTTCCAATTGCTTTCATAAATATTTAACATTTCACTTACAATCATGCACTCACAATTGAATTAATTCTTGTAAAGTTTTTCCATATTATTAGAATATTTGCATTTTCTTCTTGATTATTTAAAGAGTTTGATTTTAGATGTGTTAATCCTTTCCCAAACATTCCTTGAATTTGATGTCCTTATTAAATGCTTTTGAAATTGTTGAGAGCAAATAAGAGATTTCTAAAACAATCATAAGAAAAGATTTAGAGAAAAAAGAAAATGTTGAAGAAATGAATTTTCTCTTCTTCCATCCAACATTTCAGGCCATAATAACTCAAAATGTCAAGATACAGGCCTGTTGAAAAAGGGGTGGGGGTGGGGAGGGTGGCTAAAAAGTTGGCCAAAAATTCAGATTTTTCCTTATTTTACACTGAAAATTTAGGGAAATTCCATATTAACCCCCCCCCCCCCTCCCCATATTGAGACACGGGGCTTTAGCCATCCTAATATGAAATTTCTTCCTACGGGCCTGAGATGTCTTAATTCATTTGCGGTTTGCAAAAAATTCAGTTTAGGCAAAAGTAATTTTACTGTTGTGTATGGAATCTGTACATTATAACATGAAAGGCATTTAGATAAAAGAAGAAAATGCAAGTTATCAGTATTTTCTTCTTTTTTCTCAATGCTTTTCAAAGCAATCTCAGTAGCATCAAAACAATGTAGGATTTGTCTTGGAAAGAGTTAACCCTTTCCCAAACAGCAAAACTTTAGGGTAGTCTAATTCAAAAGTTGTTGCATTCCGCAAGATTGCTGTTGATAAATATTGGATTTGTGTGCATAATATAGAATGGAAAATAATGAGACAAATGGAAAAAATGCTGATCATCAGCATTTTCTTCTTTTACCTTAATGTTTTCCCAAGTCTTTTGTTAGAGACATCAACACCAGTTCTTGTCTGGGATAGGGTTAAAAAAAGGGGGTAATTGAAGCTGAACAATCATATTTTGTATATTTTATTTCTTTATTATAACACTTGTGAGAGAGTTTAACATTCTAGCAAAAACTATTTGATTAAATAATTTATTAATTAATTAGTTTCATTGTCTTCTGTGCAACCCTTTCTTTGAAAGCTCCTGCAGACGACAAAATATTTGTAAATAAATATTGAATTACTTTCTGTACATTATGGCACGGTAACATCCCAATTGGTCTACTCCCATTTCGTCTACTGTTCTTTAAGTGCATTGAGTCCCAATTCGTCTACTGTCCCAACTCGTCTACTTTTATGTCAAATTATCAATGAACAACATTATTCTTGTTTTGATTAAGAAAAGAGATTAAGTCAATATATTCACAAATGAAATAAAAATGTAAACATTTTGATAAAAGCCATATGATATCATATTGATATACGTACAAAGTAGAGAAGGGTAGACGAAATGGGACTTATGTCCAATATAGTAGACGAATTGGGAGTCGACGAATTGGGAGTAGACGAAATGGGATTAAACCTATGGCACATAAGGTTTAGAGGTAAATGGAGAAAATGCTGATTATCAAGATGAGACCAGTGATGTCTGTGTTCAAGTGATAGGCTGTCAAGACCGAGAGGGTCATAGTGCGATCCCTGGTAGCTGAGGTTGTTCTTGGCTTCGCATTGGCCAACACCTTAGGAAGCAGAATCGAGAGGGAATTAGATATGCTTCTAGCTTTCGTCCCAATCAATGTAAAACACATATGTTCATGCTAAGAAGAGACCAGCCTTGCGTTCAGTTAAATTTTATGTTAGCCGCTAACAGGTCTTTTAAGTAACAGTCTTACTGAACAGTTTGCAGAGTTGCCGTACATTTTTCACCTTTCGTGAAAACTCGGTCTTTCCGTAACCCTGCAGGATTTGCTAAACACAATTACCAAAAGCAATATTTTACATATAACATATTTATATTTTCATTTACAAAATTTTATTTATTGTAGTAACTGTAAGGTAATGCATAATCTTTTTACAAATGAAACAAAAATTACATTCATTCATCAGACCTGTCCGCCATTTTTGTTAGCTCCGCACACCACTTTCAAATCTGTGAGCCATTTGTTGCTCACGTGAAAAATTAACAGGTCGTTCAGTAGGAAAACTTTACAATATATGTATAGCGTGTTGCCTTACTGAACGCAGGGCAGCACTCCTCTGCCCAAACCAGTCCTTTTCTTCGAAAAAACAACTACTGTTAATCATATAAACAACTTGAGACTGGTATATAAACAAATGAGTAAGCACATGTTAAACCTGTCACAAAAAGCAAAATTTTCAGACTGATCCTGATTGAATGGTGCTACATGCGACAAAATAGATGTTCTACTGTTCATGAGAAAGGAATTTGTATATAAAAAAGCTCAAGGAATGTTGAGGCAAACGGAGAAAATGCTGGTTATCAGCATTTTTAGCTCACCTGAGCACAAAGTGCTCGAGGTGAGCTATTGTGGTCACTCACCGTCTGTCGTCCGTCTGTCCGTCTGTCCATCCGTCAACAATTTCTTCAAACATCTTCTTCTCCAAAATCAACAGGCCAATTTTGACCAAACTTGGCAGGAATGTTCCTTGAGTGACCCTTCTCAAAACTTGTTCGCAGATTTTTGATTCGTTAAAAGATGTGGGCGTGGCAGGGCGGGGCTTATTGGACTTAGAGAAATCCTAAGAAAATTCTTTAAAAATCAACCATAGGGCCAATTTGATCCAAACTTGGCAGAATTGTTCCTTGAGTGACCCTCTTCAAAACTTGTTCTCAGATTTTTGATTCGTCAAAAAATGTGGCCGTGGCAGGGAGAAAGGGGCTTATCAGACTTAGAGAAATCATAAGAAAATTCTTTAAAAATCAACCATTATGCCAATTTGAACCAAACTTGGCAGAATTGTTCCTTGAGTGACCCTTCTCAAAATTTGTTCGCAGATTTTTGATTCATCAAAAAAACGTGGCCGTGGCAGGGAGAAAGGGGCTTATCAGACTTAGAGAAATCATAAGAAAATTCTTTAAAAATCAACCATTGGGCCAATTTGAACCAAACTTGGCAGAATTGTTCCTTGAGTGACCCTTCTCAAAACTTGTTTGCAGATTTTTGATTCGTCAAAAAACGTGGCTGTGGCTGGGAGAAAGGGGCTTATCAGACTTAGATGAATCATTAGAAAATTCTTTAAAAATCAACCATTAGGCCAATTTGAACCAGACTTTGTAGGGATGTGCCTTAAGCCTTTCTTTTTAAAATTTGTTCACAAATATTTTCATTTGTAAAAAGTTGTGGCCGTGGCAGGGAGAAAGGGGCTTATCAGACTTAAAGAAATCATAAGAAAATACTTAAAAATTAACCATTGGGCCAATTTGAAGCAGACTTTGCAGGAATGTTCTTTGAGTCTCTCTTTTCAAAATTGATTCACAAATTTTTACATTTGTCAAAAAATGAGGGCGTGGCAGGGAGGAAGGGGCTTTTCGGCCATAGAGGAATCCTAAGAAAATTCTTTAAAAATCAACCAATGGGCCAATTTGAACCAAACTTTGCAGAACTGTTTCTTGAGTGACACTTTTCAACATTTGTTCATAAATTAATATTTTCGTCAAAAAATGTGGGTGTGGCAGGGCGGGGCTTATCTAACCAAGAGAAATTGTTCAAAAATCTTCTTCTCCTTAACCATTGGGCCAATTAGAACCAAATTTGGCAGGAATGTTCCTTAGGTGACCCTTCTTAAGATTTGTTCGCAGATTTTTTATTCGTCCAAAATTGTGGGCATGGCAGGTCAGCACTTATCAGACTTGGAGAAATCATAAGAAAATTCTTTAAAAATCAATCATTGGCCCAATTTGAACCAAACTTGGCAGAAATGTTCCTTTGGTGACTCTTTAAAAAAAAATGTGAATTTTTGTTTCGTCTGAAAAAGTGGGTGTGTCTTATTGGACTTAGAAAAATTCTATGAAAATTCATTAAAAGTCAACCATTGGCCCAATTTGAACCACACTTGGCAGAAATGTTCCTTGGGTGACTCTTTGTCTTAAACTTCTTTCAGGTGAGCGATATAGGGCCATTCTGGCCCTCTTGTCCTCTTTTGCTTCAATGTTTTCCCAAGTGTTTACAAAAAGAGACTTCTAAACCAGGTCTAGTTTTGGAGAGCTGCTGCAGATGACAAAATGTTCATAGATAGGATTTGTGTACAATATAGCACAGAAAATACTAATTATGAAAATGGAGAAAATGTTGATTATTAATATTTTCTTCAGCCTTTTTATGCTCCCCGAAAAAAATTCGGGGGAGCATATAGTCGCCATGCTGTCCGTCCGTCCGTGTGTCTGTCTGTCTGTGTGTCCGTCCGTCCGTCCACAGCCATATCTCAGCAACCCTTGGACCAAATTCAATGAAACTTCACTTGTGAACTCCCTGGCATAATCCCTAGGGACCTTTTTCTCTGTTTCTTAATTTGAGGCTGCGTCATGAAAAAAGGGGCCTTAATGTGAAAATAAGATTTTCTCTAATTTCTCTTCATCCAATGAGCAGAATTTAATGAAATTTTGTGCTTATGTGATAAATGAGATGTTCTAGACCATATTCTATAAATAATGTGTGTACAAAAAATCCGTCATGGGAAAAGGGGGCTTAATGTATGATAGTTTTTATTTTGTGACAAACACTTATTCGGGGAGCATAATCCGTCTGTGACGGCCCTTGTCTTTTGGATGCATCAAAAGTTGTCATTGTTAGGGAAAGGGTTAAACCTATCCTAAAGAAGCAAAACATGGGAATTTGAGAACTGACAGTACGATAAAAAGGAGAGTCTTTTCTAAAGATAATCTTTCTTTCTTTTTGGGACACTGAAAACAGGAGATAAAGCAAAAATTTTCCATTCAATGACAAATGTTGCTGACGACAGAATCATTGTTTATAAAGCAGAGCTTGAATTTCCACTAGCATACTAGCAATTTGCTAGTAAAAGTAAAATTGCTAGTGATTCTGTCTAACACTAGATTTTTTTGGCGAGTGGAAAAATATTCCCCAACCACAAGTTTTATCAATGCAGCCTGAAAAAGCTTGAAAAACAACTTTCAAATATTGACTGTTTTGGTCATGCCCTTTAAATTATGCAGCATATTATGCGTTTATTTTCCAAAATTAAAATCTTCATAACATACAAAACCAGATTGCGAGTGAATTTGCCTTTTTGCTAGTGGTTTTAAAAGCCATGAGCAAAATATTGTGAGTCATTTTTTAGGGAAATTCTAGCCCTGTAAAGATTGAATTTACTTTTGAAATAGCACTTGAAATATTGTGGCAAAAAAAGCTGTGAATCAGCATTTTCTTCTTTTCTCTCAATGTTTTCAACCAGGGCTGTATGGAAAAAGCCATGATCTTTTAATGATTCCAACTTTTGGTGAGCAAAACACTTTTTTGGTTGCCTGTACATTCACCAAAATTCATCGTTCGAAAACTTCAGGAAAATGTGGATATAGATAGACTAGATCTAAAAAAAAAGTTCTGATTCCCAGCACTCTCTTTTGAAACCTTTCTCTGGTAAGATAGCAAATATGTCAAAACCATGGATTGTTTCAGAACGGGTTTCAGGAAGATCAAATGTAAGCACTCATTACAGAGGCAGATCCAGAGGGGGTGGGGGTTCAAACAAACCCCCCTCTGTAGCCTGATTATTTCATTTTCATGCAGAAATCTATTCAAAGTTGGCTCATTCTAGGAAAACGAACCCCTCTATTAGTATTTTCGAACCCTTTCACAGTAATCCTGGATCCGCCACTGCATTACAGGAAAAATCTGGACTTTTCCAGTTTGGAAAAAAAGATGCAGACGACATTTTCAAGCTGATGAAATTTTAGATTTCTGGTTAATTCTGGATAGAAAACATTACGGGAATTATAGAAATTGCCAATTTCTTCCTTTTCCACACTGTTTTCCCAGGCCTTATCTTGTGGGGCGTCCAAAAGTGTCCACGGGTTTAATGGATTATAATTAATTTGTATGCTAGATATATTGAGGAAAATTGTATTTGGTTTGTCTCAACACTGGCGTGATAATAGATATGATAATATAATGGAGGGAAATGAAGATGTATTTGAATATAAAGGGTTCCCCCCAATTCCAGTCTAGTAAATGTTATGAAAAGCTTTTCTAACGGAAGTAAGGTGGCGCTTGAATGATTAAGGACCGATAACTCCAATTGCATTTGGAAATGTCAAAATAAACCGACTGTCCTAAATGTTGACTAATTGAATACCAAAATGTCGAGCAGACACTTGCCAAGAGTAATTACTCAAAGAGGCAAATCGGCAGCTGAAGTTGAAAGGGAGCAATTCGAGAAAAATCAGGTATTTGCGTGGTTTGGACTTGCATTCCAAAATCTGAAAATGTAAACAAACCATATTGGCTGCAGATGCTGTTTCTGTTTTACATTTCCGGTATATTTCTGTCCTGTCAAGCATATTCATTCTAATCCCAGCTCAGCCATCCACTTCGTCTATCTGTATTAACCCTTTCCCAATTAAAAACTGAAGGATCTGAAAACCCATTGGCATTGAGGGAAATGTAGCCGGACATCCCCGAGCTGAATAAAATCATCTGGTATTAACTTACAGAAACATCTAATGGGCCAATAGTGGTTGATTTATGCTGAACTGTATATATTGACAAATAAGATAACCTTTGTTGTTATTTAACAAATTTAGCCCACAGTGAGAGCAAGATAATACCACCGACAGAAAGGGTGTGGGTGTGCAGCAGTATACCAAGATAGATAGATGGAAATGTTGAAGTTAATCCGAGTTTTCTCTGATGAAATTTGTTCTTTGATATGTTGATGTCATTCATTTACGTATATAGCGAACAATCAAAATAACAAGGAGCGTATTTACATCAGAGAAGACTCAGATTATGTCGAAGTTTGACATCATTTTCTTAGTGACATTTGAACAAATCTTGCCACATTCAGTTTATTTACATAGTTTATATACAAGTTGAAGTTGGAACAAGTTCTTGTTAGAAATAGATTGTCATTTGTCGAAAGGAAAGTAGAAACTTTGACAGCTTAACAGGCATGTATCCTCGCATATATATTTCAACTATCTCTGAAAACCGGAATTGTCCCGGATGACTGGAGGCATGCCGTAATCGCTCCTGTCTTCAAAAAAGGACTCAAAAGTAAACCCAGTAACTACCGCCCCATATCATTGACATGTATAGCCTCAAAATTAATGGAGCACATTATAGTATCAAATATTATGACCCATTACGACAAACATAACATTCTCAGTAACTTTCAGCACGGCTTTCGTTCAAAACGAAGCTGTGAAACACAACTTATAAGTTTTTCACAAGAAATTTACGACAATCTCGAAAATGGTGAACAGGTTGATGTTGTAGTAATGGACTTTTCAAAAGCCTTCGATAAGGTAGATCACTTCAAACTTCAAGCGAATGGGTATTAATACCGAAGTCACAAACTGGATTAAAAATTTTCTAAGGTCAAGGTCCCAACAAGTTGCAGTTGAAGGTAGTTTCTCCAGTATCCTCCCAGTACTTTCCGGAGTCCCCCAAGGCTCTGTCCTAGGTCCCTGCTTATTTCTTTCATATATAAATGTTCTACCTGACTCTCTCAAATCTAATGTCCGACTTTTTGCAGACAACACAATTGTCTACAGAAGTATTAAAACCCCCAATGATTCAGAAATTCTGCAAAATGACCTTAAAACACTTGAAACCTGGGAAAAAGATTGGGCCATGGAATTTAATCCCGACAAATGTGAGGTTCTGAGAATAACACGAAGAAAAAAGCCCATTACTCACCAATACATGTTACATGACCAAAATCTGAAAACAGCTGAAACTGCTAAATATCTTGGCCTCACAATCTCTCATGATATGTCCTGGAAAACACACATTGAAAACATAACAAACAAAGCAAATAATTCATTACGCTTTATTAAAAGAAACATAAAAACATCCAACACGAAACTAAAAGAAACTGCCTACAAAACATTTGTAAGACCGCAACTAGAATACTCTTCGACTGTATGGCATCCTTGGCAAAGATACTTAAATAATAAAATAGAACAAGTCCAAAGATCCGCTGCCCGATACGTAATGAATGATTATGATTATCACAGTAGTGTTAGTGCCATGTTGCAACATCTAAACTGGCAGACCCTGGAACAGAGACGAAACATTTCAGCAGTAACTTTCTTTTATAAAATCAAGACAAATTTAGTCCATGTTGATCACCACCATATTATCCAAACTAGAAATCTGAACTGTCTGATACCATTCTCTCGAACTCAACAACACTCACATTCCTTCTTTCCAAGAACAATCCGTATGTGGAACAGTCTACCCTATTATGTACAGTCAAGCCCCAGTATAACCATCTTTTCTGAGAGGCTTGACCCTTTTCCTAAGTTCTAAAGTCAAATGAGTGTTTTTAAATTGTAAAAAATCTTATCCTCTACTTTTTAATATTTCAGACTAATCATAACTATTCACATGATAATTTTAACTTTACTAACACTGTCCCAGACAACGCGCCTGCTAATAATAATCTATAAAGATTGTCAGCAGTATAATGTAGATGTAGATGTAGATGTATTTTTCGAAAAAATGCATGATGTATAAATCTGTATGCATTGAAGATTGTGTTACCAGAGCTCCAGATAATTTTTTGAGGCAAAGAGTATTTACCCTTCAGAATTTTTTTCAATGCTTATTTCCAGATATTTTTCGGAGGCAAGGAGTATTTACCCTCTTGTTGATAAAAATTTGTTTGGGAAAGAATTAGAATTAACAGGAGCACCCCACGGGAACGACCCACTTTCATTTTCTGGTTTGTGGACATCTAAGCGTGCTACGTTTCTGACCATCAAGTGTCTTTTTTTCTGAACGGGATAACCATCGTAGGCTATCCTAGTCTGTACTGTAGAGCCTCTTCAGAAATATTAATATCAGCCAAAATCGCCTTTAAGATGTGCTCAGGAGTGGATTTATTCGTTTCCCGATTAAAAAAGAAAACAAACTTCTTCGAGTTGCGATTTCCTATTTCCGAAGTGATGCAATGGCCTGATATTATCATCCAATCAAAATCGAGTATATTATCATCCAATCAAAATCGAGTAAACGATTTGCTCCGTATAAAAAAATTAACGGAGATCAACGATTGACTGAAATTCGAACAAAATATACCACTCGGCAGCATTCGGTAGATATATGGAATAGCCGATTGTCTTATGCATTCGCTCGGCTGGTGACGTAATTGGTATTCCCCAATAATTCCCGGTTTTGAATTGATTGGCTGATTCATATTAGACACTTCGATAAGCTATTTTTACAGATCAATATATTATTTCTAATAGTTGGAATTTCCTATTCTATGTGTCTCTGCCGGCGCTCTTCGATCTTGATATGCTAACTGACGATTATCAAATGCATATTCCTTATTTTGAATGCATATCTGTACGCATTTTTGTGAAAGTAAATGCGTATTTAGACTAAATCAATGCGTATTTTACGCAAATACGCATCCTATCTGGAGCTCTGTGTTACTTATTGTATATTGTATGCTCTTGTGTAGTGAAAGTCGTCGTAGTTTTGTAGAAGACGAAATTTAGCCCTGTAAGTTGAGTGAATTCAGCCAGCCCCAGTAACATCAGGTGTCCCTCAAGGGTCAGTCTCAGGTCCATTTGTTATTCCTACTGTACATACGTAAATGATATACCTGGACAAGTAACCTCTACAATGAAGCTTTGCGCATGACAGCCTACTCTACAGGAAATTCCAGTGGCAGAGGGTTCTCCGCAGAATAATTTGAAGCTGTAGTGGCAAATTATAAGTATAGGTAAACCTTGAAAAACATTGTTTTCTTTGCAAATGATTGTAAATAATTACATAATGGTAAAAGAAGAAATTGCTCAATATGAGCAATTTCTTCTTTTCCCATAATGTTTTTATACAGAATTATTTTTTCATTTTGATTTAAAGTAATGTATTATTTATAAGTTTTTGATATAAAATGCCCCTAAATGTCTCTATTTGGTGACCATTTGAAGAAATTAAGCTGTAGGGGTAATTATGAAGCTGCAGGGACATTACACTGATCTATATGAAGCTGAAGTGGGACTCATACAGCTTATTTGGCTGAGAGAACGCTGCCACCGTGCAGTGACTGGGAAAGGCCTGCGCCATGGGCCATAGTCACATTGAAATTCCAAATGTCACATTGTTTTAGCTAATGAGTGGGCCCTTGTCCCATTGAATTTTGCTGTATATGAGAATGGAGTAATTTTACCCTATAATTGTCACATCATTTTTCAAAATGTCACATTGATTTTGTAAGTGGAAGCCACATTGTCCCATTGAAGAAATGTCTTTCCCAATCACTGCAGTGCCACCCATCATGAAACAGCAAGATGGTAAATGGTAAACTGATGGCAGATGCAATTTAACCCCTTGAAATGTGAGACATTATTAAGATTCATCAGGAAACGGTCCCCATCATTACCAGCTACAAGATACACATTAAATGAAAAACTAGAGACTGTGCCCAGTTCCAGATATCTCAGAACCATGTCCACCCTTCACGGAAAACTCCTTTCGAAAGACCATTTTCTATAACCAAAAACACATACAACAGCCTTTCCTTCCTAGTGCTTCTGAAATAAGTTGCCCGAGTTGTCCGACTTGTCCGTTTACCTGTACTGACAAGCAGATTTTGAAAGCTAGGTTGTCCGTGGACAAGTGAAAAATCTGGTCATAATAAATAGTGTTTTTCTTTCTTTTTCTGTTTTCATACAAGGTAATTACTTATAGCTAAATGTACGAATTTTGTTGTAGACAATCTATAGTTAAATAGTCATAAGAGATATATGCAATAAACAAATGAAGCTATTGAAAAGTAAATGGGTCTTGTACGGACAAGTTGATTTTTGATACGGACAACAGGACAAGTCAATTTTGGATCAACACTTGTCCGTGGACAAGTAGATTTTCAAAATATTTCAGAAGCACTGCTTCCTTAGACAAAATCTAGCCAGCTGCCCTCCAGTAATAAAACCCTACTTCTACAAATCCTTAGACTAATAATTTAGTATGCAGCTTCAGTTTAGGACCTGTACACTACCAACATTAACTAACTTGAGGCAAGCCAGAGAGGAGCTGCTAGATTTGTTACCGGCACTAGCTGCACCAGTCTGATAATCGACACACTAGGATGGGAAACAGCGATGTACAACAAAGTCAAGGAAACTTGATGTGCCGAGATTTGTCAGACTAAAGTAAATGCCAAACTGTTCCCACTGTCACAAAGAGTATTTTTTTTCCCAAAACCTTGAAAGAAAGTTCCCTATATAAAATTGTTTCCATCTTTTTAATATAAAAATTTATAGTGCCTTTAATATGTTTAACTAAATATCATACAAAAACCAGAATTCCCTTCAGTTTATTCATTTACTAAAATAAACAAAGAACTTATTTTTTGTTGCAATCTGTCATGAAAATGATTTTTCCCAATTTTGAGAAAACAGTGCATTTTCCCCAATTTGTCGGGTTTGGAACCCATTCCCAAAGCTATTAGAAATTTTTACTTTGAAGTTAAATGAATTTTCCCGTATAGATCAGATCAAAGTGAAATGCAGTCAAGTGCATGTACTAAACCCTTCTTTGATAGAAACGTCAAAACCAGGTGTTCTTTGACAAAGGGTTGATATAAAGAACAGTGTACGAAATTTAACACAATACCACATAAGGACACTTTTTGACACCCTGCAACTTTCAGACTTTAAAAAACATTTTGACAAGCATTTTCTACATTTCCCATAATATCTTCTACCAAGAAAGACCAAAACATGTAAAATTCCATGCACTTGAAATTGTCATCTGACATCTGCAACATCTTTCAATAGGGAATGATTTTATCGAGTTAACTGTGACGTAATTTCCGACAAACAATATTATTTCGTTGGTGTTGTTATAAAATCTTGTAATTACGGCTTGAATCAAGCCGTAGTAACAAGATTTATAACAATACCAACTGTTTATCAAAATGTAACGGTAAATCCAGCCTTTTTTTAGCACAAAATTCAATGATATTTAAAGTGACATTTCAGAATTTTTTGTCATAAATTTTACTTTTATTCTTATCTGAAAGAGAATATTTCCTTATGAAAATACTGAAAATTTCAAGCCAAAATATTGCGCCGTTTATGAGAAATTTATATTTTTGTGTTAAAATTGAACAAATTGTTGTGGACAACAGTTCGGATTTATATGCAATTTATCGATTATGTCTCAACTTAAAATGCATGTTTCTCGCTTATTGGCAACAACTTAAAAAAACTAATTGTATTTTTACTCATCAGAATAACCAATCTTGGCATCAAGACATACTTTAAAAAATTGAAATTGGAATGAAATGTCCCTTTAAACCAGCCTAAAATTTTGCCATCTGGTAATGGGTTTAGAGAAGTTGAATTTCGAAATGCTTCAGCTGAATAAATGATATCATTAGAAACAAAATATGTATGTAATACCATAGAAAACAATTATTGGAAAGAAAGTAGTTCTTGTAATGATCATTTTTCTTTTTCTCTTATTATTATGCAAAACATTATCTTCCATTGAAACAAGAACCAGACAATGCTTGAGAAAGGATTAAGTTGATACCCATTACCAGACGGTAAATTTTAGACTACTTCAAATTCAAAAGTGTTGCAGATGACAATTTCAAATGTATGGACTTTAACATTTTTTGTTCTTTCATGGAAGAAAACCTTTTGGGGAATGAAGAAATTGCTTGTCACAAGCAATTATTTCATTTTCCACAATGTTTTGCAAAGCCTTAATCTTGTGGGGTGTCAAAAGGCGTCTGTGTGGTAATGGGTTAAAACATCCTATTCCTGTATGCTCTCTTCTAATGGTAGAATATACCTGTATACATTATGCATAATATTATTTTACTGCAAAGAACATTGGTACCAGTTTATTGATTAACCCTTCCCCAGAAGAAAACGTGTATCCACTCCAGAATCCAAATACAAATGGGTTGGAGAAAGAAATGTTCAACTATGGAATGCTTGTAACTGACAAACAAACCTAATTACATTGCATGTACTTTAGTAGACAGTAGACAGTGAAGGCTAAGATCAGACAGCACATCTGCACAGGCTGATCTTAGTCTTAAACTGCCTGACAAATCTTTGGCTACAACACAAAATTGATGCAAACCGCATGAGAAGAATTAATGCCTTTTCATTAATTTTCCTCTAAACCATTAATTCTATTTCCCGTCTTGCATTTGAATGAGGTGAAAGGGAACAAATAATGCTAGATAAGTCAAGTAATGTTCAGTAAATAAAGCCTATTGATTTTGACTGACACAGCTGTATATTGTTAGTTACAATAAAAAATACCGTAACCACAGTTTAAATGAGCTGTAGTTACGCCATTTTTGGATGTGACTGATGATATAAAAGTCTTTCAATGCAAAAGTCTTGCTTAAAGATTATTCTAACTAACTACCAGACAACAATATTCTAGACTTAAATTGTCCAATTTCAAAAGACAACATCAGATGCATTGTTTGTGTGAAAAGCAGTTTCTTCACTTCCCTTAATTTTTTGTTAACAAACAGACCAAGAAATGTAAAATTTCATTCACAATACAGTAAATTGTTGTATGTTTCATCTTTGAATTTAGACCACCCTAAAACTTTGCTAACTGTTAATCTGTTAAAGCAAGCAATTTTTATCACCCTGTAACGAGAGTTCCGGGGGTATATCCTTTTACTTGTGTATGTCTGTCTGTCTGTCCGAAAATTTAACATTGGCCTTTTCTCCAAAAATGGCCATATCAAGAAAATAAATTTTTCTCAAACACTTCTTGTTTAACCCTTTCCCAAATAGCACTAATTTGGGGTACAATTTGAAAGCTGCTGTAGACGTTAAAATGGATGTTGTTTAAACAATGGGGAGAATCCCGTGATTGACAATGGTATTGAACACGAAAAAATGGCGACGAAATGACCGCTTCGGCGTGAAAACACAAACTTTAGAAAGGTATGTATTCAATACACGTAGTTTCTCAGACAAACCACCTATCATAAAGTACCCGCTATTGGCTAAGGTTTTCACAGATGCCCAACTTTCCGTTATCCTGTCATTGTATTTAGAGAACACTTAAAGAATAATTTCGAAATTGCGAAAATTTTGGATGTGTGTTAAGCACGTCGCATCATATTTACAGCTTTACTTCTTACCCAAAGAATTCTCTGTTTACACGGCATATTTCCAGATCCGTTTTTATTCTAGTTCATTTACATGGCCCATGTTGTCTTTGTTTAGCGTATTTACGAAAACGATGTTAAACACAAATACATTGCTGTAGTGTTTGGCACGCCGAGTTCTTGTGAGCGTGGTGTTAAACATGCAAATGTACCATAGTTATGTAGAATGTGTTGACTGATTTGTGTTTACGGAGATATAATTCTGTGGATTGAAATCTTTTGAACATTTAAGAGATTACATCTGAACAATGCACAGTTAAAGTCTGGCACATTATTTGGAAAAAGCAAATTTGAGAGTTACAAAATACTGTTTCAGTAAAGTTTGATGCACTTTACACTGTCGGTATAGAAATGAATCAATTACACATGCAATACAATGATATGATAGAATTTGGTTCAATTCTATCCAATAAAGCGTGACGTTAGCTTTGTTACTATCAGTATTATTCTGTAAGAGAATCAAGACTGTCACTTTAAAGTTTTTTTGAAAGATTGTTTATAACATCACCAACTTCTTTCTTGTCTTCCTTTTCGAAGCCTGATAGATCCACAATAACAAATTCTTCTGTCAACCCCTGTTTATTTATTTTGACGTCGAACGACAGACACGCTGATTTCCTTTGAATATTTCCGCCAAAAACTGCCGTAAAGTCTCCATCTATACCTGTTGTTTTTTTTTCTCTAGTGACATCATACAGATTAATTGATCGGATAATCTTTGGATTTGGAACGGCAAAATTAATATCTGCAGATCTATATGTAGGAGAGTACTGACCACGCCAACAAACTTTCATGACAGTATCATCCTGACTCTTCGCACCACTCATGAAATTTATTAACCTTTCACCAAAGAGTAGATATATTCCAGTTTCCAGAAGGTTTTCGTCTGTTTCGGAGTCATTTTAAAACCGCTTTTCTGTGTCTGCAAACAAGAGCAATGAAATGATATTCAATGGGAAAACTCCGTCTTTCACTTAAAAAAATGTCCTGTCCAGTCCTGACGACAGACGAGAGTAATTCACTGATCTGTTCAAGAACTCCGGTTGAGTCATTATTTTCAGAATTTTGATAAGAAATCCAAATTCAGGCACGGATTCAGCATTCTGAGTTGTATGCTCTGAATTGTATAACTGCGTTCTTGCCTGTACTTTTTTAAAACGTTTATTCAATGGTGAAGCACTCTATAACGATGATTTACCAGGTGAAGCTCGATACAATGGAGATTCATGAGGACTCTTTATCTGAGATTCCGAATTTTAAGGGATTACTTGCTTCCTCTTGATTCCAGACTGTGTATTTCGTCTAACTTTTGGCTTATGTAATGAAAGCCGGGACTTCTATTGAGTCATCTGAAAAAAAGAGAAGCAAATTGTAATGGTTTAACGTTGAAAGCAGTTAAAAAGGTAACCGTTTTATCAATAAGTGGCATATAGGTTAAGAACAATCCACTTAAAATCCGGTTTGGGTATGACAGTAAAATCTGACAGGGACAAATAAAGGGTCACCTTCTACAAGATTTTCTTCTGACCAATTGAATAAACACTTTCAAGATTCTGAAAGCGATTTAAACCGTAAACTAGGCAACGAGGACATCACAGTTCAATTCAGACTAATTGTGTTTGCACGTATATGTCATGGAAAATGATATATAACAAGAAATTTGATAATTAGAACAATTAAAGCCAATTTCGTTCTTTTTTCTTTTAATTCAAGATCACCCCTAACGATGTCTGTCATATGTTACTGTAAGTTAACGCCGGATTTCATTCATATTTTGTAATGAATAAAGAAAACAATTTGTCCAATATCCGTGTATTTCCTAGTACACGAGCAACTGTGTACGTGTTTAACATCACACTCGCTAGAACTCGGCGTGCGAAACACTGCAGCAAATTCCCAATGTACATGTGCTTAACATCGTTTTCGTAAATAAACTTAAAACAGACAAAATGGACATTGTAAATGGACTAGAATGAAATACCATCGATCCAAAAGGATCTGGAAGTATAAAGTGTGATCAGAGAGTTCTTTGTGTAAGAAATAAAGCTGTAAATATGATGTGGCGTACTTAACACACATCCAAAATTTTCGCAATTTCGAAAATATTCTTTAAGTGTTCTCTAAATACAGCGAACTGATAGGGGAAAGTTTGGTATCTGTGAAAACCCTAGACAACAGCGGGTACTTTAGGATAGGTGTCTTGTCTGAGAAACTTTGTAGACTGAATACATACCTTTCCAAAGTTTGAGTTTTTACGCCGAAGCGGCAATTTCGTCGCCATTTTTTCAGGTTCAATACCATTGTCAATCACGTGATGATCTCCCCATTGAAAATGTACAAAATAACCCAAAATATTGAGGCAAAAGAGAAAATGCTGATCATCAGCATTTTCTTCCTTTGCCTTAAGGTTTTTCCAAGTCATTCCTCTCAGGGGCGTCAAATCCAGGTCTTGATTGGGAAAGGATATATTTGGACCACCCTAAAATTTTACAGTTTGGTAATGAGTCAATAATGTTTATAATTTCAGACTGTAGCCATCAATAAAGCCATCAACATACAAGAAACACCAGTGAAAGAGAAACATCTACGAAGTATCCTTTCTAGTTTCCTACACGCAAACATTTATAGTAGGAAAATGTTGAAGAAAAAGATGACTGTCGGTGTATTAAAAGATATACATCTGTTTAGCAGTTTGTTGCTATAAATCATTTCCACAAGCAATTTCATTTTCCACAATGTTTTCCTAAGTATTTTTCTTGAGGAGGGTAAAAAAAGAGACACTGTGTGGGAATGGGTTCATTAATTTTGATTTATTGGGGTATAACGCTGTTTTCAATTGCTATAGTCATATCGCAGTGGAGGGGAATGGGTTAAACCTGGGTATGAATTATTTCAAGATCTTAGTGAAAAACTATTGTGAAAATGTATTCTTTAATAATGCACATACAATAGCTATGCAGTACACTCTTGATTCATTAGTGTTAACCCTTACCCAAATGGCAAAATTTTAGGGTTACCCACTTCAAAAACTACCATAAATGACAAAATGGAAGTTATTAAAGATAGAATTGTGTAAAATATGGCATAGAAAATATTGAGGCAATGGAGAAACTGCTGGTTATCAGCAGTTTCTTCTTTTGTCGCAATGTTTTCCCAAGATATTTCTTTTAGGGACGTCAAAACCGGGTCTTGTTTGGGAAAGAGTTAAACTGTCAGTGACAGTAAACAAAGTCTTATTAACCCTTTCATGATCAGTCCTTGGATACAGACAGATTAAAAAACATTAAGAGGAAAGAAACATTTCCGATACATTTTTTTCTTTTCTCTTATTAATGTTTATTGATGTTATGGCATTTAAATTTTATGATTTTTATGACTTTGATTTCGTCATCTTATTTTGCAGTACCTTTGACATTATGATTAATTTGACTAGTTTATTGTACAGTGCATGTAATTTGGGAAAAGGTTAGGTTTAATACTTTCCCAAACAAGACTCTGTTTTGATGTCCATAGAAAAAGAGCTTGGCAAATTATTGAGACAAAAGAAGCGAATGGTGATACTCAGCATTTTCTCCTTTCAACTCAATATTTACTGTACTATTCTGTACAAAATCTTTATCAACTTCCATGTTGTAACAATGTTGCCTGCAACATTTTCAAAATTAGAATAATCAATATTTGTGCTGTTTGGGAAATGTTTAAGCCTGTAGCTATTTATCTAGTTTTGTTATCATTGTTAGTAAGGGAGAACAAATTGAGTCATGCAAAACACACCTAGGAAGTACTCAAGTTTTTTCAATCAAGTTTTTTCAATCATTCCAAGAAAACAAAATTTGAAACTTCACCCATATATGGATATCAGCATTTTCTGCTTTTGACTCATTCAACCGCTGTTTCTCCATGCTTTATCTGTCATAGTTGTCAAAAGATGTCACTGTGGGAAAGGGTGAAGTGTAGAAAATATTTAGGTAAAAAGAGAAAATGCTGGTTATCAAATCATGTTTTCTTTAGACCCTTTCTCATAGTGACATAGAAACCATTGGGCTGATAGTTTTTATCGAAGATCGTACGATTGACTAAATTATAAGATTGTCCTAGATCTACTACAAATATAACATTACAATTTCCAGTTTACTTCAGTTGTATGATAATCTTACAATCTAATTTGGTTGTATGATTGTAGATAATTCGGGAAGGAGCTGGACGGCTTTTTACTAACATAGATTTTTGCAAAAAACTTGTAATAACGCATCTGATTGAAAGAGAAATAATAACAGTAATTATTCAGCCAATCAGATCTGTTATTGTTTCAAAAACGTTCGTATGTTTGTTAGTAAAACGGGCCCCTGGTTTTGCTTGCGAAAAGTATAATATTGCTTCTTTGCAGGTTAGGAGGTTTTTGTTGACAAGTGACAATATGAGTCATATTTTATGGGTATGTAGTATACAGTGGTACATAACTATACAACAAAACAATCAATTTGTATAAGTAGATGTAATTAGCCTGTAAAACATAACTTCCTGCTCATAATCGTAATTGGACAGCTTTTGAACCCTAAGGACATTGACACTTTTCATAAACAAATGTTACAAATCACTGTTTTAATTTTGACTTTTCTAAATTTCTATCATGTTTTGGTTTAGAAAACATGGAGTGAAAAAAAAGGAAAAGAAATTTGCTTATCACTAGTACTTTCCTGATCTTCATGCCATTGATTTTGTCATCTTGAGACAAATTAATCCTCTCCCAAACAAGACTTGGTTTTGATGTCTGTAGTAGAAAAGGCTTTGGAAAACATCAGAGCTCCAGATAATTTTTGAGCCTAAAGGGTTTTTACCCCCTAAAATTTTTGTCAATGCTGATTTAGAATTTTATAATGCTGAAATCAAAACCAAAACTGATTTCACTTTTGACTTTTTCATTATTTGTGACACTTGGTGCCGTTTATTTGGACATTTGGGGACCCATTTTCTGCCCAAATACTCCTTACCTGCTGTTCAGCACAAAGAGAACATTTCAGTCACTTATTCAGTCCATCCCCGACGATATGAAGCAATGAATATTTCATTTCTAACTCTGGACAGTTTTTTAGACACATCGAAGGCATGTTTCTCTGCAGATTTGCCATATCTTACAAAGATCATGTCGATTGCATCAAAAAGGATTTGAAGGACGATTGATTCATTTGATGCCTCTGAACTATTGAAGAAATCAACTCGCAGTATCTGGTGAATGTTTTCTCTTCTAAAAATCTTTGAGAATCTACTTGGTCGCAGAGAATTTTGCCGGGAAATTTTAATCCTGCATTACACTATATCAACCACATGAGCGCCGAAATGCAGGGAACCACAAGAAAAAATCTGCGTTTGAGTAAGAAATTCAGGAAGGAAAATCAGTTTGAACCCGGCTCGCTATTACTATAGTTCTGAGAACACGGGAACCAGAGGCTGCCTTGTTCGATTAATTCAGATTTTTTGACTTGCGTAATAATGTTCCATTTGTACGATATGAATTATTACGCTCGGAAATTTTTCGTATTGCTGATTTATTTTTTGCAATGCGTTTTTTTACCCCCCAAAATTTTTTTAAATGCGTATTGTGTTATTTTTTATGCGTTTTTACGCAAAAACGCACCTTATCTGGAGCTCTGAAACATTGAAACAAAAGAAGAAACAGCTGATAACCAGCAGTTTCCCCTTTTGTCTCAATATTTTTCTATGCCATATTTTACACATATCCTATCTTTAGTAACTTCAATTTTGTCATATGTGGCAGTTTTTGAAGTCGATCACCCTAGAATTTTGTTGTTTGGGAAAGGGTTAAGCACAAACAGAGAAACAGACAAAAGGGGTAAAGGTATTCTAAATTTGTTATGTCAAATCCAATCCCCTTGTTGTCTGTACTCATTTGAATTGTCTCAGTGAGACAATTCCAATGAGTACCCACATCATAGGGTTTTATGAGCATTCAAAGGTATTTTGCATTTTGAAAAGCAATCAACCCCTCTTATCTATAGCTCTGCATATATCAACTGTGAGCTCAAAGACATTGTGGAAAATAAAGTAATTTCTTTTGGAAAATGAAAAAATTACTTGTCCAATGTTTTCCAAAGCCTTTATCTTGTTGGACATCAAAAAGCGGCAATATGTGAGAATGGGTCAAAGAAGAATAAAAATCTTTTCAAGCCAGAATTCCTTAACACAGTGTAGATACAATATTGGGGACATTTACTGACCATGGAGGTAACCTGTTCTGGAATGTGACCACCAAACTACAGCTGCAAGCTAACCCAATCATATGTTGGAAATTCTGCCATGTTCTACATAAACTATTAAGAGAGGGACATCCTAATGTGTTTGCTGACTCGATGAAATATAGAACTTATTTGGATGAACTTGGAAAATTATGGGTAAGAACTTAAAACTTTCCCAAATGAAAATATTTTAGACTGATTTAGGTCAAATGGAGAAGCAGGCAGCAAAATGAATAATATTTAATGTTAAGAATGTGTTTTGTATAGCATGGAAAGCATTGAGAGAAAAGTAGAAAATGCTTGTACATATATTAAGAATTTTCTTCATTTCTCTCAATGCTTTTCAAAGCATTCTTGATTTGGGACTTCAGCTGCAGGGTAACCCTATCATATAATATGTAATATGTACAATTTTCAAAAATAAATTGCTGGAATTGACAACAGGATATTTGTTTGGAATGTTATTGTCAAAAAAATCAGCATTTTGCCCTTTCCCTGCATGTTTTCTTAGCCAATGTTTCTTTTTACTATTGTAGGGCCATTTGAAGGAAGGTTATGGAAGATTGATATCTGCATACACTACATTACTGAATCAGAAGTTAACATTTCACAGAAAGGTGGGTCTTCTTATTGTGTGTGTCATTATATTTGAACCAGGATCTGTAAAAGGTGGTTAGGTCCCGTATTGCCTTTGAGACAGTCATGTTTCATGGCCAGCCTGTGCTTAACCCTTTCCCAAACGCTAAATTTTTGGGGTGGTCCTATACAAAAGCTGCTACAGATGACAAAATGGATGTTATTGAAGATGACATTTGTGTAAAATATGGCACAGAAAATATTGAGACAAAAGGAGAAACTGCTGGTTATCAGCAGTTTCTTCTTTTGTCTCAATGTTTTCCAAAGCATTTTCTATAAGGGTTGTCAAAACCAGGTCTTTTTTGGGAAAGGGTTAAGGTGAAATATGACCTGAATTCATGCTGCTGTCTTACAGCTGCTACAGTTGATGAAAAAGCTATTGGAGACCAACATGTTTCATGATCAGACTGTGTGTATACATAGTCTGATCTTGAACCATGCTTGGCTCAAAAGTCTAAGCAGACCTTTTTCCAGATCGCTGCTCATTCTTACCTATTCTCTCAACCTGTGTAAGATTTTGATATCCAACTGTTGGCCAAAATACAGTAACAAATGAAAATTTTGGTGCATTTTTTCATTGGCCGTAAAAATTAATTTCACACTTCATTGACAAATAAAATCAATTCATTTGAATTATCATAGAATGGAACAGCAATGATTTTCTTGGTTGATTGTCATATTTTGACATCCATAATAGAAAAGGCTTAGGAAAATATTGAAGCAAAGAAGAAAATGCTGGTGTCTTCTTTTGCCTCGACATTTTCTCCACTACATTGGACACAAATACTGTCTTTCTCAACTTAAATTTTCTCGTCTGTAGAAGCATTCAAAATGGACCAGCTTAATATTCTGCCATATTTAAAGGAGTTAATCTAAAATATTGTGTATTATGTTGTAGAATCCAGAGATACCTGGTAATTTGTTGATGGCAGATGAAAAGTTTGCTAGAGTGTGTGGTTCTGATGTAAACAATTAGTAAGTAAATTTTACATACTGTAACTATTCTGATAAATTATCGGGCGCTGCCATTCTGACATTTGTTAAAAGTCATTTGTCTCTCACCAATGGGTGTGAATCATCTATGTGAGAGAGCAGCGGGAGGCTTGGTTTGGATATTGTGGTTGCACTGGTACGAGAAATACCAGGAACCCACGGTTAGGTGCTCCAGCCACCGCGATATGACCATAGAAGTTGAAAATGGCGTAAAACCCCAATAAAATAAAAAATCGGGCGCTCATTAGAAACATGCTCTTTGGAAAGGTCTGGAATCAGGGGATGGGTGTTTATTAGAATCATCCATTTTCACCTTTACTGTGCTTGAAATTTACAGATATCATTTGCGATTTAGAAGATGGGTGTGTATTAGAATATGGGTGTTTATTAGAATATTATAACACGTTTCCGTGAAATCCGTATATAGAGAAAGAAGAACTGCATCGGGTTTTATTTGACCAATAATGACCCTATGTAATTATGCTTTGTGTATGCGCCAAAACATCACGTAGCGTCAAGGTAACGTCAAATGACGTCATCAATGACGTCACTTGACCGCCAATGCGTTTCCTACGCCCAAAACTAGTTCATGGCAGAATTTCCACAAAATAACACATTTCGAATGTGCGTTTTGTTATTTTGAGTGTTATAATGGAGATAATAACAAGTTTAGCTGTCTTTATTGCGCAATAAAAACCTCTGTGCTCTGGACTACATGTTATGGCAAATACCTCGGCGCTTTGCGCCTCGGTTTTTACCTACACATGTAGTCCGTCGCACATCGGGTTTTATTTGCACAATAAAGACCGCTAAACTTGTTATTATTTCATAAATAACAGTAACTTTATGCAGATGGAATAATATTGACCTATTCCTGGTCATGTTCACATTCTTTTTATTCCACTTCCAGATAGCAAAATTTTGAACTGTTCCTACCCGAAAGGTGTCGCAGATGACAATTTCAAGTTGGTAAAATGTTAAAAATCTTTGCATTTTAGGTTAGAAAGCATTATGGATAATTAAGAAATTGCTTGTCACAAGCAATTTCTTCATTTTCCAAAATGTTTTCACAAGGATTGTCTTAAGGGGCATTAAAAATCTTTACTGTGAGGTAACCCTTTCCCAAAAAAGACCTGCTTTTGACATCCCTATTAGAAAAGGCTTGGGAAAACATTGAGACAAAAGAAGAAACTGCTGATAACCAGCAGTTTCTCCTTTTGTCTCAATATTTTCTGTGGTATATTGTACATAAATCATTTCTTTATTTACTTCAAAATTGTCGTCTGTAACACCTTTCAAATTGGAACAGTCCAAAATTATGTCGTTTGGGAAAGGGTTAATCCTTTCAAAATAGAAGATTTTAGACTCGTCCAAATTGAAAGGAGTTGTAGATGACTTGGAAAACGGAAATTGTATACATTATGACATGGTAAGTATTGACAGAAAATGAGAAAAGGCTGGAATTCAGCATTTTTATGCCCCCGTATTGAGAGATCGGGGGCATATTGTTTTACACGTGTCCGTCTGTCTGTCCGTCCGTCTGACTGTCCGTCCATCTGTCCGAAAACTTAACCTTTGCCTTTTCTCCAAAAGTATTTGACATACAAAGCTCAAATTTGGTATGCAACTTCCTTTCAATGATATCTATCTGTTTCATGCAATTTGACCTTCCTCAAGGTCATCTGTAAACCTTTATCAACCCTTTACTCTACGAAAACTTAACCTTTTACTCCGGAAACTTAGCCTTTGCCTTTTCTCCAAAATTATGTGACATACAAAGCTCAAATTTGGTATGCAACTTCCTTTCAATGATATCTATCTATTCCATGCAATTTGACCTTCCTCAAGGTCATCCCTTAACCCTTTATAACCCTTTACTCCATGAAAACTTAACATTTTTGAAAAATGGCCATTTCGGGGGCATTTGTGTTTCACAAACACATCTTGTTCTTCTTTCTTAATGCTATACAAGGTCCATTTGATTGGTAAAGTCAAAATCAGGGCTTATTTGGAAAAGTTTAATGAAATCTTTCCCAAACAATGACTGGCTTTGACTTCTCTAACATTGCAAGTTTTGGAAAATCTTTAGAAAAAGAAGAAAATGACTTGTATTTTCTCATCTCTCAACCTTTTTTTCTATTATACAATGGGCCTATATTGTGCATTTTGTGTGACTTATTTTGTAGTCTGTGACTCTCTTTTACATTTTTATGCCCCCGATAGGGAGGCATCATAAATTTGACTTGTCCGTCCGTCTGTCTGTCTGTCCGTCTGTCTGTCTGTCCGTCCGTCATTCCGTCCAAAAACTTTAACATTGGCCATAACTTCCTTATTACTTAACATATTCGCTTCATACTTTACCACAACATTCCTTGGTACATTACCTTTCTGTAGGCACATACTTTGGTGACCTTGACCCCTGGATGACCTTGACCTTGAACATAGATTGGCCATAATTTGAAATCAAAGCGGTGTCAGGGGCATTGTCATCTTACAGTGACAGCTCTTGTTACCTAATCTAAAAGTCTTGTTCAGATCTATGTTAGTATCAAATGCCTTAATTACCCTTTTGCCATATCTCAGACAGCTCATATGTTTACAGAGCTATAGATAAGAGGGATAATGACATTCTAACTTTGTTACCTCAATTCCAAAACCTATGCTGTAGGTACTCATAATACTGATGAGACGATTCCAATGAGTAACTACAACATAGAGTTTGAACAATAAATGAAATATTGCATTTTAAAAAGCTATCACCCCCCTCTTAGCTTATATGTTTATATTTATTTTCAGTTTTGAGATCAGTGTAGATATGTTAGATTACATGGATGAGGTCCTCACTTTACAACATCAAGGTAAGAGGAAAAATTAATTCCTATCATGTTTGGCAGTTTAATAAACAAGAGCCGTCAGAGACGGACAATGCTCCCCGACTAAGGCATTGTCACAATAAATATATGCCATGCAGAGCTAATATAAAGCTAACAAATGTTAAGCCCCCTTTTTCTATGACATATTTTGTATACGCAAATTTTAAATAGTTTATTGTCAAGGGCATCTGATTTGCTGCTCAAATATGAAATTTCATCAAATTCTGACCATTAGACTAGGAGAAATTAGAGAAAAACTGTATTTAACCTTAAGTCCCCTTTTCCCATGACGAGGCCTCAAATCCAAAAACCGGGAAAAGTACATCGGCATTTTGTCATAGGGAGTTCACATGGTAAGTTTCATTTGATTTGGCCCAAGGGTTATGGAGAAATCACTTCGGACGGACGGACGGACGGAATGACGGACGGACAGGACGGACGGACGGACGGACGGACGGACAGACAAAGCGGCGACTATATGCTCTCCCTTCGGGGAGCATAAAAAAGTTTGTTTTTTTTTCAGATAAGTACATTAATACATGTAGTATGGAAAACATTGAGAATAAAAAGAAAATACTGTTAATTCCACAATGATAGGTTTTATTTGAGAAATAGCACTGCACTTACATGATATGTTACTGTGAAAAAGATTTCCCTGAAATTTTAAACCAGCCTTTTTCATCAAAATTATATCTTTGGCTGTTGAGTGAAATGTAGACCTCCAGACAATCAATAAATCAATTAATCATCCTTAACTCTTAGTCTAGAAATGAATATGTTCTACATGCTGATACTTTTCAACAAAACCTCGTAACTGCAGCTTGTTTTAAGCTACAGTTATGAAGTTTTTATTTTTGAAAAGCAAGGATGTTCTTCGTTCTTATAAATATTAGTTTCTCAATCAATTTCAGTGTTTAGTTGCCTTGACAGGTCGAGATCCAACTCGATGACAAATGCCGGACAATGTCGGCTAGCTCCGTTGATATTATGCATACAAGATTCGTGCCAACTGTATGATTATACAGTCAAAACTCTTTTTAAACTCCATTCTAGTGAGTATACAAATCATAACTCTTTGGGAAATGACAAATTTGTAAACCAAATTAAAATGTGATGCATTGATGCTTTTTGGTAAAAGTTTGTTTGTCAGAGATGTAGCAGTAGAGGGGTTATACTTTAACTACTGATTAACATTTTTATGCTCCCTTATCGAAAGATTGATCGAAAGATTGATGGCATATTGTTTTACTCATGTCTGTCTGTCTGTCCTGTCAATCTGTCTGTCTGTCATTCTGAAAACTTAACATAAAACTTATCTTAAGCATTCTTGGTGGCATTGGTGTTTCACAAATGCATCTTCTATCTACAATTTTGTAGCCATGAAACTTTTATTGTAATGTGTAAATCATTGAAGATATAACTTGCATTTATTTTAAGGCATTGATATTATTGTTACTTCACTATGGCCTCAAAAATGATGAACAGAAGCTTCTATTTTATCTTTCTTTTTTTTTGAGTAGCAAAAGGTCACCAAGTTGTCTGTCTTTTGTAGATATTTGTGTGTTTATTTCACGCAGACAGAGAAAAAAGCAGTAGATTTGTTTAGAAATTTATATATCTGTTTGAGTGTGTGAAAAGTGAATGTCTCAAGCAAATGAATGATGTCTATTAGAATTCTGAGGAAAATGAATGTTATTATTGTGTTGTTGTGATCAATTTTGTTTATTATCACACATTTGTCTTTGTATTGCACATGGTCTTTAGCTTTCAGAGGTATGCAACACTTCATAAAACTACCCATTTACTTGTAAATATATGGTGTCTCTACTATCATGTGCAATATTGAATCCTTTTCAAAACAAGCCTGATTTTGTTGTCCCTGATTGAGAAAACTGTGGAAATACAATTGCTGTCTTTTAATTGCAAAAATATATGAAGAAGCTACAAGTGAACAAAATGGATCTTGATCAGGCTGCACATAGGCTTATGATGGTCTCAAATGTGGTAGAGGTCCATATTCTAGAAACAAACTCATTTCATTCAGGAAAGTCAAGAATTCCCAGGGAATTTGTTGCACAGTTGCTAGTAATTTTGATGGAAAATTTTGATACCAGGACATTACATACTTATATATCTAATCCGAGAATGGTGGATACTAGAGACATCACTATTTATAATAAAATATAAAATTCTTGGGTTTGGTATATTTAAACTGTTTTGTTTTGTTGTGTTTGCTTTGTAAGTCTCACTTTAAATGGCTAGAATAATTTACTTAATGGCTAGAAATAAGCAAGAAATTTTGATATTTGATTTAAAGGATTACAACCCATCAACGAATACAAAATATTTTGTGCATCTTCAGACTTCATGCATAGTAGGAGAAATTTTCAAAGGTATCCCTTGTCGATTTCCTTTGCCACGGATGATGCCCGCAAATTGATGAGGGTATATCTCATTAATGTCCATTTTCAAGGATGATGCTTGTAGAGGCACAAAGTGTTTGGTATCTAACGATATAATCCTTAAGTGTTCGTACAAGCATATCAATTTATACAGCCATGCTTTGCTAAGTTGAAAAAATTCACCAGCAATTGACTCATGATATTGAAGACCCTGGAAACATCAAATATTCACATGATTATTTACTGATCTGATTAATTTATTTCATAAGCATCTTTGTTTATATTATAGGAAGCTTTAAAATTGTTCTGATAACAGAGCAACAAATAACAGGGGGTAAAGGCATTTTAAATTTATTATTTGAAATATAAACCTTATGTTGTGGGTATTCATTGGAATTGTCTCAATGAGACATTGGGCCAATGTGTATGATATCCACAACTTAGAGTTTGGTGGAGAATAAATGAAATATTGCATCTTGAATAGCCATTACCTCCTTTTCTCTGTAACTCTGGATTAATTTGTTTACAAGCCCTGTTCAGTTCACCTTTAATTTCGATTCTCAAGTTATAAATGTGTTTTTAGCTCACCTGAGCACGATAGTGCTCATGGTGAGGTATTGTGATACCGCTGTGTCCGTCGTCCGGCGTGCGTCGTGCGTCGTCTGTCGTGTGTCAACCTTTGGCTTGTGTGCACTCTAGAGGCCACATTTTTTGCCCAATTAACCTGAAATTTGCTCAGAATGATTGTCTTGATAAAATCTCGGACAAGTTCGAAATTGGGTCATCTGGGGTCAAAAACTAGGTCACGGGGTCAAAATCTTAGAAAAACCTTGTGTGCACTCTAGAGGCCACATTTTTTGCCCAATGAACCTGAAATTTGCTCAGAATGATTGTCTTGATCAATTCTTGGACAAGTTCTAAATTGGGTCATCTGGGGTCAAAAACTAGGTCACGGGGTCAAATCTTAGAAAAACCTTGTGTGCACTCTAGAGGCCATATTTTTTGACCAATCAACCTGAAATTTGCTCAGAATGATTGTCTTGATAAAATTTCGAACAAGTTTGAAATTGGGTCATCTGGGGTCAAAAACTAGGTCACGGGGTCAAATCTTAGAAAAACCTTATGTGCACTCTAGAGGCCACATTTTTTGCCCATTCAACCTGAAAATTGATCAGAATAATGGTCTTGATAAAATCTCGGACAAATTCGAAATTGGGTTATCTGGGGTCAAAAACTAGGTCACAGGGTCAAATCTTAGAAAAACCTTGTGTGCACTCTAGAGGCCACATTTTTTGCCCAATCAACCTGAAATTTTACTTAGAATGATTAACTTGATGAAATCTCAGACAAATTTGAAATTGGGTCATCTGGGGTCAAAAACTAGGTCACCGGGTCAAATCTTAGAAAAACCTTGTGTGCACTCTAGAGGCCACATTTTTTGCCCAATCAACCTGAAAATTGATCAGAATGATTGTCTTGATCAATTCTCAGACAAGATTGAAATTGGGTCATCTCGGGTCATAAACTAGGTCATGAGGTAAAATCTTTGTGAAACCTTGTGTGCACTCTAGAGGCCACATTTTTGCCCAATCATTCGGCAATCAACCTGAAAATTGATCAGAATGATTGTCTTGATCAATTCTAGGTTACGAGGTCAAATCTTAGTTAAACCTTGTGTGCACCCTAGAGGTCACATTTTTTGTCCAATCAACCTGAAAATTATTATATCAGGTGAGCGCTTCAGGGCCAATGGCCCTCTTGTTTCTAGTTTTGGGCGCTAAAGTTTATGTTATACCTAATTTTACTGAAGTTATGTTCTTTCACCATTACATCTAAGCTTCCGATAAACATTTTCCAAACAGCACTGTTGTACAACCGTCAAAATTCAAAGGAGTTGGTAATGACAAATTCTTTATGAGATTAAACTGGTTATTAAATATTGCTGAAAATGTTGAGGGAGATGTTGAAAAAAAAAATTCAAAAGAGTGACAAGTTTTGACAACAGAGAATCTTGGTGAGAAAAGGAGAGAAAAAAAATGCCAATGGCCAGCATTTTCTCCTTTATCTTTCACACTTTGTATCCATGATTTTGTCATCCACAGTTGTCTTAAGGTTTTCCAGTCTAAAATTATGTCATCTTGCAAGGGATATAAGCAAAATATTAGCTATGACAAATCAACATTGAGCCATTAGAAGTTAGTATTTACACTCGTGGTGAACTCGGCCAAAGCGAGGGACGTTTTTCACTACAGCAAGGTATAGATATTTTGCGTTTAAATGTGAGTTTAAAGATCAGTTTTTCTAATGACAATGAATTTTTTCTAAAAATAGACCTTGTGTACCGTTTTGTATTGACAGACCATTGGTGTTGTTTCAAAATCTCGTAACTACGGCTTCGATAAAGCTGTAGTTACGAGATTTTATAACAACTCCGACGGAATACATTGTTCGTGAAAAAATGCCCCTCGCTTTGGCCGAGTTCACCACCAGTGATTTAGGATTATATGAAACAATGTTATTGTGGTATTCAAAAGAGAATCATCAAGGCATTATCAATAACTATGATATACCAAGCTTTTTATTCTCTGTATTCCATGACATTGACAGAATTACCAAGATTCTTCTGTAGTATTTAAATTCTGATAACCTTGGTAAAAGAAAAGTTTAGCAAAATGTTAAGACCAAAGAATGAAATGCTGGTAACCAGCACTTTTGCCTATTATTCGAATATTTTCTCTGCTATATTGTACACCACCCTTTCTGTTATCTGCATCATCTTTCATATAAGACTGGTATAAGATTTGTTTTTTGGGAAAAGTAAGGCACTAGCATTTTCTCCTTTTACCTTTACCTCAATGTTTTCCCAAGCTTATTCTTGTAGAGATGTCAAAACAAGTTCTAGTTTGGGAAAGGGTTAACACTTTTCCAAGCAAGACTTGATTTTGATGTCCCTAATAGAAAAGGCTAGGGAAACATTAAGAGAAAAGAAGAAAATGCTGATAACCAGCATTTTCTCCACTTGATTTAATGTTCTCTGTCCTACATTACTTGCATATTTTATCATTAGTAACATCCATTTTGTAGTCTGCGGCAGCTTTCAAATTGGAACAGTCCAAATTTTAACTGTTTGGAAACGGGTAATAGGGAACGATTTTATCTGGTTAACCATGACGTAAAGTCGGACAAATTGCATTTCTCAGGTATTGTTGTAAAATTTCGTAATTTCGACTTGATTCAAGCCGTAGTTATGAGATTTTATAACAACGCCAATGGTCTATCAAAACATTATGGTAAACCCAGTCTGTTTTTGCACAAAATTCATTGCTATTTATGATGTATTGAGCCACTTGCATTTACATTGCAGGTCTCCCCCCTGATACTCTGGCTGGCCACAGAGATAGGTTCTTATCCCAATATAAAAGGTAAGCTTATGTGTATTTATCATGAATTAACCCATTACCACACAGAAAGAAATGTTGACTGGCCTAAATTCAAACAAGTTGCATGCGACAATTTCAGAAGGATGAAATTTTACAATTTTTGGTCATTATGGCTAGATAAAATAAAGATATTGCTAGTTACAAACAGTGTTTTCATTTTTGTGTCCCTGTATTGAAAGATCATGGGCATTTTTTACTCATGTCTGTCTGTCCATCTGTCTGTCTTTCTGTTTATCTGAAAACTTAGCCTTTTTGGGGGCATTGGTGTTTCACATGTACATCTTGTTGGGCAATGTTTTCCCAGACTTTATCATGTTAGGCGTCAAAAAGAGTCACTATGTGGTAATTTGTTAAACCCCGCTAAAACAAGACATGTCCCTGCAAAAATGTTCATTTAAGTTCAAGAACTGTTCTTGAAACGTTAAATGGCACTCCTAGAAGATAGGTTCTGGTTGTGAGTTAAAACACCGGCTGGGCCAATATCCTTTCTGACATTTGATAAAAGTAACTTTTGTGTCACCAATGGATTTGCAATGTGACTCAGAGCAGCTCTAGGTTCAGATTGGATGTTGTGGTTAGTACTGTCAATAATTATGCCCCCTTTCGAAGAAAATGGGGGTATATTGTTTTGCAAGTGTCGGTCGGTCGGTCGGTCGGTCGGAAGGTCGGTCGGTCGGTCGGTCGGTCGGTCGGTCGGTCTGTCCGTAGACCAAACCTTGTCCGGAGCATAACTCGAAAAGTATTAAAGGTAGAGTCATGAAACTTCATAGGTGGATAGATCTCATTATGGAGAGGTGCAGTGCACAAGAACCGTAACTCTGCCGATCAAATTTTTTGAGTTATTGCCCTTTGTTGATTTTATAACTTGATTCTTGTCCGGAGCATAACTCAAAAACTATGTTAGGTACAATCATGAAACTTTACAGGTGGATAGATCTCATTATGGAGAGGTGCAGTGCACAAGAACCGTAACTCTGCTGATCAAATTTTTTGAGTTATTGCCCTTTGTTGATTTTATAACTTGATTCTTGTCCGGAGCATAACTCAAATACTATGTTAGGTACAATCATGAAACTTTACAGGTGGATAGATCTCATTATGGAGAGGTGCAGTGCACACGTACCATAACTCTGCCGATCATTTTTTTGAGTTATTGCCCTTTGTTGATTTTATATTTTGATTCTTGTCCGGAGCATTACTCAAAAACTATGTTAGGTACAATCATGAAACTTTACAGGTAGATAGATCTCATTATGGAGAGGTGCGGTGCACAAGAACCATAACTCTGCTGATCATATTTTTTGGGTTATTGCCCTTTGTTGATTTTCAAACTTGATTATTGTCCGGTGCATAACTCAAAAAGTATGTAAGGTAGAATCATGAAACTTTACAGGTGGATAGATCTCATTATGGAGAGGTGCAGTGCACAAGAACCGTAACTCTGCCGATCAACTTTTGTGAGTTATTGCCCTTTGTTGATTTTATAACTTGATTCTTGTCCGGAGCACAACTCAAAAAATATGTAAGGTAGAATCATGAAACTTTACAGGTGAATAGATTTCATTATGGAGAGGTGCAGTGCACAAGAACCGTAACTCTGCCACTCAAATTCTTGGAGTTATTGCCCTTTGTTGATTTTTACACTTAATTCTTAACCTTGCCTATATCTCGTGTCCTTTTACACATACAGCCTTGATATCTCACACATAGATACCTCCTATCAACATCGTTTACATTTAACCATGACCTTGGACCTTGTGACCTTGACCTTGGAGTTTGACCTACTTTAAAAAAAATTAAACCCGGCATATATCTCATGACCTTTTACAAATACAGCCTTGATATTTCACACATGGACACATCTTACCAAGACCTTTCACAATTGACTATGACCTTGGACTTTGTGACCATGACCTTGGAGTTTGACCTACTTTTAAAAAAACTTTAACCTGGCCGATATATCATGTCCATTTACACATACAGCCTTGATATTTGACACATGGAAACCTCCGACTTAGACCTATCACATACGACTATGACCTTGGACCATGTGGCCTTGACCTTGGAGTTTGACCTACTTTTTAAAAAAAATAAATTGGGCCTATATCTTATGTGCTATTACACATACAGCCTTGGTATTTCACACATGGACACATCTTACCAAGACCTTTCACATTTGACCATGACCTTGGACCTTGTGACCTTGACCTTGGACTTTGACCTACTTTAAAAAGAACTTTAACCTAGCTGATATATCATGTCCTTTTACACATACAGCCTTGATATTTGACACATGAACACCTACGACCAAGACCTTTCACATTTGACCATGACCTTGGACCTTGTGACATTGACCTTGGTGTTTGACCTACTTTTATAATACATTAACCTGGCCTATATTTCATGTCATTTTACATATACAGCCTTGATATTTCACACATGGTCACTTCCAACCAAGATATTTCACTTTGACCATGACCTTGGACCTTGACCTTGGAGTTTGACCTACTTTTAGAAATATCTAACCTAGCCTTTATCTTATGTCCTATTACACCTACAGCCTTGATATTTCACACATAGACACCTCCTACCAAGACCTTTCACATTTGACCATGACCTTGAATATTGCAACCTTGAACTTGGAGTTTGACCTACTTTTAAAAAGACTGAAACCAGGCATATATATCATGTCCTTTTACACCTACAGCCTTGATATTTCACACATGGACACCTCCAACCAAGACCTTTCACATTTGACCATGACCTTGACCTTGGCATTTGGCCTACTTTTAAAAACTTTAACCTGGCCTATGTTTCATTTTACTTTTACATATACAGTTTTAATATTTCACACATAGACACCTCCTAACAAGACCTTTCATATTTGACCATGACCTTGGACCTTGTTAACTTGACCTTGGACTTTGACCTACATCAAATGTAGGCCCTTGAGGGGGCATATATGTTTTACAAACATCTCTTGTTTACAAGGAATCCATGATGGAGTCAGAAAAATTAAAAATTACTTTTGTCAAATGTCAGAAAAGATATTGGCACAGTCAGTGTTTGAACTCACAACCAGAACCCAAATTCTAGAAGTGCCATTTAACTTTCTAGAACATTCTAGAACAGTTCTTGAACTGAAATGAACTTTTTCTCAGGGGTAGTTTTAACTTATATTCTACTGCTTTGGAAAAAAATGAGCGAAAAGAAAAAAAACCCTGATATGTAAAAATTGTTAATTCTCCCGAAATATTGTCCTTGCTATAGCATACAACTTTTTTGCTCAAAGGGGTAAAATTTTGTTTGTTGTCCACAGCATGTTTGACAAGTCTATAACTGTGTTGTTTGGACAAGTGCAAGTCTTGCAGATAACAATAAATTTTCCAAAAATCAAACAATTATATATCTGTATAAGATGCACTGAAAGAAAGGGAGATTTTGCCGGTGCAAATTTAATTTTGTCAATTTTTTTAAAAAGTTTCTTTAAGTTCCAAGCTTTGAGAATTAAAAAAATGTTTGATTTTAAAGTAGTTCAGACAAATTTTGCAATATTTTAGTAGTTTTATAGAACCATTTTGAAACAAAATGATTAAATAAAAGCATACACATAGACTGATTTTGATTTCTTTACTTTCAGATTAAAAGAGTTTTATTTCAACAGTGCTAACCTCCAGTATTTTAAAAATCTAGTCCAAGTACCACACTTACCTGATGTGAGTAAAATTACTATATTTTATCAAAAATTTCTGTTTGGTTGGTAAATTAGAATCAGTTTGTTGGTCGGTCCATTGGCACAGTCAGAACCACTTGGATCTTAACGGTTCTCAAGAATCTCAAGATCTCTCAGATGTAATACAGAGGCAGCCATGATCAAACTTTGCACAAATTACTCTGCAGGTAGTAGACAGCATAACTATCATAGCGATCATGCTTACGCAACAAAAAGTATATCATGATTTTTCAAAAGAAAAATACTTCATATGTTATCAATATTTTCATGTAAGCTTCTAAGTTAATCTATAAAGAACAATCTATGGGAGACAATATACATTAGGGATCCCTACATTGACAACCATTGTTCCTTCAAAAATTTAAACGAGACATTGTCTACATTTTGAAAGTAATTCCAATATTGTGGCCTTCATATTACAGTTGAGGTATATTGCACAACCTTGAGTGGGGAGATTGACATTGGCATTGTCCTCTTCCAGTCTAATTATCTGGCTTCCAGTCGTATCCTTAAGTATCGACTGGCTTCTTTTAGGTGTCACTTTATTCCAATATTCTGTCTCCAAAAAGTAGCAAGCAGAAAATTGCAATAAAAACTACATTTATTACCAAATCAAGTTTGTTTTTCGTCTCAAATTTATAGAATAAATGATTTAGTTTATATCAAGCTTTTAACTTATTTTAGTACTCAGGATATATGGAGAAAGCTTACATGGCACCTAACTTTATCACTGCTGGTTGTATTCATTTAAAAGGTGCTTACATTTGAAAGTAGATCTAGTTCGATGTAAACCCATCTCAGAATGCCCAAACTAGATAGGTTGGTATATTTGGATGCCTTCTGTTTGTAGATAATGGGTCCATTGGTAGAACATTCTATAAATTTTTACTCCTTAAAACTATGTTTGAGTTTTATAGGAGTTATCTGGAGTGATTATCTTCAACCTTTTCCAAAAAACCCTTTCCTTTAACCCTTTCTACAAACAACAGAATTTATACTGCTCTATTTGAAGGCTGCTCTAGACGACAAAATGGACATTGATAAGATTAAATTAATACTGTGTAAAATTTTAGCACAGAAAGTATTGAGGCAAAAGGAGAAAATGCTAATCATCAGCATTTCTTCTTTTGTGTCAATGCTGTCTTAAGCCTTTACTACAGGGTTCCCATGGATATGGAAAAGTCAGGGAAAAAGGTTTTTTATCAAGGTCAAAGTCAGGGAATTTGTAACCGTTAGAACCCCCTCTTGATCAGTCACCTGATAATGACTACATTAATAAAAGCAACTTTGCTCTTTACATTGCAGGAACCTCCAAATTTCCTTATCCAATCAGATTTTAGTAAACATGAAAAGCCAGTGACAGTCGTCCATGATGAGCCGGAACCAGAAAGAGAATCAGTGACACCAGAACCAGAAACCGTCACAGATCTTGTGGATACTTCAGTAAGAAGGACTTTTATACCTCCATATTTATAGATATCTGACCTATTTAGTAGATAATCTGTAATAGTTCACTGATTAGTAACCAGAAAGAGAATCAGTGACACCAGAACCAGAAACAGTCACAGATCTTGTGGATACTTCAGTATGTAGAATTGTTGTAGCACTGATAGATATATCGTCGGTGGGGAGTCAAAACCTCGTAACTCCAGCTTATTCAAGCTGTAGTTACGAGGTTTTGACTCCCCACCAGCGATATAGTGTAGGATATTTAGAAAATTTAGTACAACACTGATACTACATGAAAACGACTTGCAAATTTGTCTTTTGAAAATATTTGTGAATAAAGAAGAAAATGTTTGTGTTTGTTACCCGTCAGCTTAATAATATTCTACAGGCTACATGATTTTCACTTTCAGTTTAAATTTGTCAAAATATTTGTTTTGATGGATGCCATAAAAAAAGACCCATAAAGGATATAATATTCAGCAATGTCTTCTATTCACATAATATTTTTGCAGAAACACTCAAATCTTTGTGTGCTCCTTTCAGAAGATCAGGGGAATATTGTTTTACTATCGTTTGTCTATTTGTCTTAATGATATGTTTCGGGCGCAATTGTATTTCATAAACACATCTTGTTCTTTAAATTTACTACCAGGAAGACAGATTTGATGCAGCTTTTGGCAGTAAATCAGACTCTTTTGTGTTCAATGGGGGACCACCAGAAGTAGATGAAAGGTAATTATGAACCCTAAACTATTGTCAATTCAAATTAACCTTCTCATGCTGTTTGTGTCATATTCCTGCTGTGACCAAAGCTTTGGCAGACAGTATAGACTAAGAATATGAAAGTAGGCAAAGCCTAGAAACGGACGAAAGGATGTCGACGTCAACCTTAACGTTTCCCAGAAAGCTAGAATTATCTCGTCAAAATCCAAAGTGTTTTAGATTAAAAGACGTGCATGTGAAGCACAAATGCCTGTTGGAACTTGGAGTAGAGTCAATAGGTCTATGAGGTTCTGTAATTATGACTTTGTTATGTGTCTTTGACCAAGAACAATGACCTGACAGACTTGTCACACAGACATCATAAATTGTATGAATTTTGAAATCCACACCATAAACCCATTCCCAAACGTCAAAATTTGAGTTTGGTCCAAATACAAAGATGTTGCACACAATAATTTTAAATGAATCATTGGAATATATATACACATTGTTGTCTTTTTTTTGGTGAAAAGATTACGAGTAATTTGTCTTTAATTAAGGTAGAATACCCGTAATGTGGCCATTTTGAGATTCATAAAACATTTGTTTTTCCGAGTGTCGTCGTTACGTATCTGAACATATCCGGACGCGATAGTAATCATTCAGCGTTGGAAGATTCCTCCGCCGACTGATTTCGACCTTACCCGAATAATTCCGTCGTGCAAATCTCATTAGGGGATGGACTACCTTAAACCTTTCCCGAACAATACTTGATAATTAACATTATGGCCAAGTTTTGTCTTGTTTGTTTAATATTTGTAGTTGTTAGATTCGAAAACGGCTATTTTGTCAGATTCAAGGGCACATAACTCTCAACTTTCTGGTCCAATGGGAATGATTCGAACCCATGCAAGTTCATATGGTGTAAACACCAAATTGTTGACAGACGGATGGACAGACATTGAGTGACCACAATAGCTCACCTTAAGCACTTTCTGCTCAGGTGAGCTAAAAACCGCAAACAGGCATAGTAGTTTTTCAACATTTTCTCTCATCAAGTCCATAGTTCTCAAAAGTTCCCATATATTGAAGACGCTCGGAAAGTTCATTATCACTAGCATGTTTCGCTTCATCTCAACAGTTTTCAGCATTGCCTTCAAACGACAGTAAGCCGTTTTCCAATACGTTTCGTAATATTTGTTGAGTCGAAGTCTTAGGGAACATCATTCTAGCTCAAGATATCGTGAATACGACTTATCCCAATTCTTTTCAGCTTTGATTAATGATATTTATTCATTGTCGTTGGGCAAGTGTGTGTATTATTGAAATATAGCAGGAAATGGAAAATTGCTCAAAAGGGGCAAATAATCTCCTTTTCCTACAATATTTCAATTGATTTATTCACTTTAAAATAATTAAATTTGTCTAACCTGATTGATACCCTATGACTACAGATGATGCAAGGACCACATTTTCATTTCGACTTAAGCAGAAGTTTGACATATCAGATGTTGACTTAACGAGTGTGAGCTGTATTTACTTTGGTTGAAGGTTTTTCTCATGGACTGGTGCACAACTTGAAATAAAGAGGACAGAAGATATGCTGATGGCAGGCATAACATCCTTATGTCTATCAAATCTCTATACTACTTATTACTCTGATTTAACCCTTTCCCAAACTCTAAAATTTAGAGGTGATCCAATAAAAAACATCCTGCAAACGTCAAATGAATGTTGATAAAGATAGCATTTAAGTACAATTTAGCATAGAAAATATTTAGGTAAAAGGAGAAAACACTTGTTATCAGCATTTTCTTCTTTTGTCTCAATGTTTTCTTACGCTTTTTCTTTCAGGGATGACAAAATCAGGACTTATTTGGGTTAATGTGTATGTTTTCTGATAGCCAGAACAAAAATCAAATAAAACGTTAAAAATTTATTCAAATTTTCATAAACATGAATGACACTTTGGCTGGTTTTTACAAGTCACAACATGATATCCTATTGTATTTGGTTTTCTGCACTATATCATTTGTAACCAATTAGCATAAAGATTTTTTAAGACTGTCCCAATTTGAAAGATGTTGCATATGACAATCTTAAGAGAATAAAATATTATTTTTTTTATCTAACTGGCTAAAAAACATTGTGGGAAATGATAAAATTGCTTTTCACAAAACCATTTCTTCATTTTCCAGAATGTTTTCAAAACCTTTCATCATGTAGGTTGTCAAAAGACGTTTGTCAGATTTAAAATTTGAATGTTTATACATGGATATTGTACACAAATCACTGTATGGACCAAACAATGTCCACAAATTGTCAATTTATCTGTTATAACACCGGTAATCATCATTGTCAGCATCATCTTTATTCATCTATGCACATGATTCATGAACCTGCAATTACACAAAAGTAACAAATGTAACATTTCAGCCTTATACTGACCCCTAAAAATCACAACTCCTGGCATCCTGGCATTTTCTACTTTTCTAACAATATTTGAAGCCTTGTCAAAATGCAACAATACATGCAATGAAAAATATTATCAAAAATTTCAAAGGTGATGCTGATGAGATGACAAGATCAGTCATTAAATCATAAAAAAATGTTCAATGTTTTTTTACAAAATTTTCTGCAATATGTATTGCAAAAGAAAAAAGGATATGCATATTTTCAAAATCAAAACATTGAATGAAAAGTAGAAAATGTTGATTATTGATATATCCTACATTGTTTTTACTGTAGAATGTAAAATTCTTCTTGTTCTTTTGGAAAAAATTGTAATTACTTTAAAAAGCCGTAATAACCCATTTAATTCATCCCTTTTAATGCAGTCTGGGTCTCATTAAGCAACAGGGGATGTGCCCTTATATACAGAACAGAACATTTTATTTACAAAATATATATACTGTACACCTGCTGCTTAATTACCTACCTGGGTAATTCAATATGTAATCTGTGAATTCGTAATTAAAATTGTCACATTCCAATCAAGCATAGACCTAGACATGTAAATATATACGTGTGCAACCTTTTCTAAACAACAATATTTCAAACTGATCCAAGCTGAAACAGGTTGCAGACAATTTGTACTTTATGGTAAGGTATAGTTTATTTAGAAAGTAATGTTTTTCATCATACTTTGTAATTCAGGAAAAATCTACCTTTGTACATGATACAATGAAATCAAGATTGTTTCAGGGATAAAGAATAAATGCATACCATTGAAGGCCTTTCTGAAACACATTCCATTCTACCACGGTCCAGACTTTATAGAGCTGTTCAACATACCACTGTTTTCTGATTTCACCATGTCTGCAAAATGATTATTGATATACATGTACACAATTATATGCATATCAAATTCATAACATGAAAATGGACAAAATTGTCAAATACATATGAGCCGGGATCTGGAAAAAGGTCCCTTAAGGCTTTTGGGCCCAACCCGGTTCCAGATCAGCCTGCGTATACACGCAGTCTGATCAGGAACCATGTTGTTCTCCAATAGCTTTCACATGACCTGTAGCAATGGAAAAAGAGCAGCATGGGTCTCTACAAGACTCTATTTAGGGACTGACTGATCTTGAAATATGGATTCCTCAAATGCTAAAAGGGGCGTTTTTCCGGATCCCGGCTCATATATAATATCTCAACACTTATGATGGTCATAAGGCAAATTGAGGGCTTAGTGCAAAACTATTGTAATTAAATTTTGTAAAATTTTACAGGAGAGGGAAAAACTTAGAACTTTCTAAAATTTTAAGAGATAAAACATCTTTGAGTTCTAAATATCTTTTTTAATAGATACAGAAATGAAACTCATTATTAGAACTCATGACATATTTTTTTCTTAAGATTCAGAAATACAAACAAAATATGTAGTTTTAAATGTGCTAAGCCCTCGAAATTAAATTTCTAAGTATCCACAACTGAAGTGTTCCCTGATCAGCATTTGCAGTGGGTAGCAACAGACCTGTCCATTTAACATAATCATGTAACATGATATCTCATTTCAAACACTACTTCCTCCTAGGCGTGCAGCGTTACACTCAGCATTTATTAACAGACAGTCCTGGTAACAGTGATTGAATAGACATAGTGCTATTTTATCAGAATTATCAGAATCTATACATAATACAAACTCACTAAAATCATTTAGACAAGGGAGTCTTTTTTCCCATATAACTAAATATGTGCAATATTGCTGTAATGTGTTTTTACTTTGCCATGTTTTGTACTCTTTTACTATGGTGAACAACAAATCAACTCACTTGAAATGTGTCTGGTGCTTGGCCTCACAATTAGGCCTACTTGCAATGAGTATTAAATAACTTGAACCAATACATGTAGATTCTTGTTTTATAGCTGAAATGAATATAGAAATCATTTTAAGTCATGGTAACTCAATACATTTACAAATACAATTGCAATTCCTCATCTGTCCTCAATATATTCTGTGCTATTGGCTATAGATTAACATAAACATCTTGGCATTATGATCATTTGAGCAGAGTTCTCATAGCGTGCTCATATCTTGAAATCGACTGAACATCAGAGTGTCCATGAAGCAAAACCTCGATGGAAATTTCAACTTTGAGCCATGGTAGCAGTCAGACTTCGTTACCCACCCACAAACAATTGCATTTTCTTTGAAGAAAAATATGTTGGCTCTCTGTTAACGAAAGATTGGACAGATTATCTGTTAATTTGAAAAAAATTCCACCGTATTTTGTGAGAGAGGGGTGACGATCAGATTGAACGTATAGTCGACTGACCAGTTTCAGTGACCATAAGAACTTTTCCTAATTTTTTCACTAACTTTCATGAATATGAGTGATAAATGCAATACATCTTTAGTTTGTCTTATTTTCCTCTAATCCTTACAATATTGCTTTCTAAAGTCATCAAATTTGCGAGATAGCTGGAATTTTCTTGACCCCTTAATTTTAGCACAAGAAATAAGTAGGACCAGAATCAGTAACCCTTTACTTTCATCCTAACGGGTAGCCCCTGCACAAATCTTACATCAAAATTTATTCCAAAAATGAAGAATGTGGTCAATTTGATATCAAAATTGAAAATATGAAATTTGTATGGCACTTCATAATCCGAGTCTTCTCTGATGTAAATACGCTCTTTGATATTTTGATTTTTCGCTATTTACATCAGAGAGCGTTGCTCTTTGAAAACAGCGGAAAGTTCGGTAACGTTACAAGTAGTGAAGCTTTGTTTTTGTGTATCATATCGAATCACTTGGTAAAACACTGTAAGGTATAGATCAATTAATCCTTTTTTGTCATACCTGACCAAAAATTTCATTTCAAATCGGCCTGCTGGAAGAGTATAACCTTTGGTTTTGAATGGAAGATCAAGGTAAACAAAGGCTGCTCAGGTGAGGGTTGTTGCAAAACATTGCCTATAAACCTTTTGGAAATACTTTTTGGTCGTAATTTTTTCAGCAGCCATAACAATAAATGGTTCATTTATCGATACCATCAGGCATTTTAAGGATATCGTTTAAGATCGGACGGTGAACGATGCGCAACATCGAGTTGCGTACTTCTTGATATTTTCAAAGAGCAACGCTCTCTGATTTAAATAGCGAAAAATCAAAATATCAAAGAGCGTATTTACATCAGAGAAGACTCGGATTAGGCACTTCAATGGATGGTTAACAAGGCTGTTTAGAAAATCATAGGTAATTTCATACAGAAAATGAAGTCAAGCATGTAAATCGGTCTTTAAATGGAATTTCTCCAAATTTATCAACATAAATGACCAAATTTTTGTTTTCATGGATGACTGTTGAACCTCTTGACATGATGAAACTCTTTATTTTGAATATTGCATGCAAAAAGAAAGGGTCACCGATTTAGGGCAGTCACCAAAACAGGGCAGTCTACGATAGAAAAATGCCTTGTGATAAAGAATAGTCTAGATGGTGCCAAGGCTCAAATTTATGGACGCCTGTGGTCCAGACTACAACTTGATCGGTCGAAATTTATTTGGTACGAAACTCATTTGCTACTGGAAACCAATATGACAGGTTTGAAATATAACTGAGATATTAAAAATCCATAGATTTTGACACTTACACATAGTTCACACAGTTCTCGAAGCCGTTTGCACCAATTCGGTCCTTTTCAAGTTTTTGCTGTCTGGTATAGGTTGATTCTGTCACTTCCGGTAATATCTGTTGGTGTCACACCACTTCATATTAATTATCGCACAGTATGTTACTCCATGGTGAATGTAGCCAAAATTGTTGGAGACCTGTAGGCCTATATTTGTCGACTAGTGCAGACGAAACAAGATGGCCGCTGATCATAAATTATCCATTGAACAGAGAACGATAACACGTGAGCTAGCAGAGGTCGACTTCGCTTAGGTCTTTAGTTAAACTTTAGCTTTGTTGTTGTATTTCTTAAATTCACACACAATTCAAAAGCATTATCTATATCGATATTAATTGATCCACTGCGTCTGACAGGTCGTTTTGATAGCGTTTAGGAAGGGGATTATCAAGTTATTGCTGTAAAAATGACGTTAAAAGCCAGGGGCACCCGAGTCCAAAAATGCGAAATTACCCTTCCCCCCCGCCCGAAATTTCACGGAAACCCTCTGATTTTTCCATTCAATTAACATTGAAAAAAACAGAGGGTTTCCGACATTTTTATTTCCGTTTAAATTTCAATCTATAGACGGCCTCATGGCTGCTTCGCAGCCATTTCGTCCGTATTAGCCTGCTCACAGCCTTGCAGTCTGATATTATCCTATATTGCCTACTTTCTACTTAATTATTGTGACAGAAACTTTAGATTAATTTTTTTAAATGTCTCTTAAGTTAGCAATGGTATGTTACTTTATAAAGGCAGAATGGATTTGATTTAAAATTCCCATATAAACTCTTTATCAAGAAGAGATATGCATATATTGAAATTATCGCCATGGTTAATTGATTATAATGCAGTTGTGGCCCTTTTTTAATGTTTATCAGGCCAGTACGCTATTTGCATTGTGCTGTGTCCACGCGTGTGTGCATACATCTGTCTGACAGGTCATCAACTTTTGCTTTGAAAATCTTCTCAAAACTTACTGAACTTAGTTTCAACCAAATGCCACAGGAATGATCCTTGTTTTTGTAGAGATTTATTGATAGAAAGGCTAACAAAAGAAATTCAACAGTTACGAGCAGAACTAGAGAGGGTGAAGACGGAGGATCAAAGAATAATCACATCACTAAAAGACGAGATATCCAAGTTGGAGAAGATATTAGCAGAGTTGAGACTGTCTGCAGACACGGCTATGACAGAAAATGAGTCATTAAAGGAAGAGTTGAATAAAGCTAGAGTACATGCAGGAGCTGCTGTGAAGCTAACTGAATCTGAAAGTAAGGAAGATTTTCTTGAAATTAATGATGAGTATTGCTGAATTAAGTCAAACAGGCAGTGTAGAACAAGGTTAGACTGCACATATTAAACTGAATCAGAAAGGAAGGAAGCTAAACTATCTCTTTGTAAAAGGTAATACAATTTGAAAGCTGTTGCAGACAACAAAATTAATGTTAAAATTGATAGATTTCTGTACAATATAGCTTGGAAAATATAGAGGCAAAATGATAAAATTCTGGTCATCAGCAATTTCTTCTAAGTCCTGAATGTCTTCGCAAACCCTGTCAATTAGGAACATCAAAACCAATTCTTGTTTGGGAAAAGTTTAAATCATGCAGGCAGTATGGAGCAAGATTAGACTGCACATATGTGCAGGCTGATCTTGTTCTAAACTGCTTGCCAAAGTGGTCTGAATATTTTAGATCAAAATGACAAAATGTATTGCTCCATTTTGGTGAGAAAAAATGAATGTCCTGACTATATGCTAAATATGAGATTTTAACAAAGCTATGACAGAGAATGAATGATTTAAGTGACATTTCAGACTTTTTTGTCATAAATTTTACTTTTATTTTTTTCTGAAAGAGCATGTATTCTTATGGAAATTCTGAAAATTTCAAGCCAAAATATTGCGCCGTTTACGAGTAATATAATTACTATGTTTTTGTGTTAAAAATAAACAAATTGTTGTGGACAACAGTTCAGATTTATATGAAATTTTTAGTTTCTGTCTCAACTTTAAAGACTTGTTTTTCGCTTATCAGCAACAACTTAAAAAAAACTGATAGCATTTATTCTTATTAGATTAATCAATCTTGGCATCAAGACATACTTTAAAAAAATTGAAATGAGAATGGAATGTCCCTTTAAATGAGGAGTTAAATAAAGCCAAAATAAATGCTAGGGCCGCTGTGAAGCAAACTGAATCAGAAAGTAAGGAATATTTATTTGGAAATCAATTGATAAGTGGTGCTTAAAAAAATCAAGCTGGCAGTATAGAACAAGATTAAAATGCTCATATGAGCAGACTGATCTTATGCAGAATTTGAATTTGTATTTCTGGATCAGCATTACCATTGCAATACTCTGTTCCATTGTAAAAAAAGTAATCATCCATTCGATGAATATGAGATTTTAACATTTTGATAATGCAATGACATAGAATGATTCATAAAAGGAGAAATTGAATAAAGTGAAGAGAACAAATGTTTAAGAATGTGTGCTACATGTGCTTTGTTAAAAATGAAATATTCATCATATCGAATGTGAAATCTTAAAATTTTGGCAATTTTCTTATAACTGACGGATTACTTAATGTTACCACCCAAGTTGTTCTTCTGTTTGCCTTTCTGTTAGCAAATACTTGTCAACTCAATTCCTTAAGATTGTATCAGAGTAAATTTAACCCTTTATGAAATGACAAAAATTTAGGGTGGTCCAACTTGAAAGCTGTTTCAGAGGATAAAATGCATGTTGATAAGGATATGATTCTCTCACCAAATAGCAAAGAAAATAATGAGGCAAAAGGAGAAAATGCTGGTTTGCTTTTATCTCAATGTTTTCCCATGTCTTTTTTCTATCATGGATGATAGCTTTATCATAATGAATGTCTTATTATTGGAAAGTTTGTTTTAGAGATAAATTATCTACTTATTTTCATCTACTTTCAGAACTATCCAAAGCAAATGAAGAAAAATTTAAGAAAATGAAAGATGTGTACCAGAAATTAAGAGATGAACATGTTACTCTACTAAGACAGGTATTTATTCCAAGTGACTAAATTGAAATCTGTGACAGGCGACAAAATTAATGATAGAGATAGAATTTTTGTAAAAATAGAGCAAAAATATCAAGGGTAAAATGGAAAATGTTGGTATTCAGCAGTTTAATTTTTTCACCCCAATTTTGACTGTGTTTTTGTAACCTTTTTTTCAAAAGGAATTTCAAAATGAGGCTTTGTTCGGCTTCCTGTATCTACTAAATGAATCATTATCAAGAAAGACTACGCTTCAAAGCACAAAACCATGGCTTGTTTCAGATTGGCTGAAAATAGTTTACGAATTCAGTAATTATTGTAATTTTGTATGTTTTTACAGCATGCAGATGTGACCAAGCAACACACAGCTGATAAGAAAACTTTGCAGGAAAAGGAGCAAATTATACAAGTATGATATATTAACCCTTTCCCAAACGGCAAAATTTTAGGGGGATCCACTTCGAAAACTGCCATAAATGACAAAATGGAAGTTATTAAAAATAATATTTGTGTAAAATATGGCATAGAAAACATTGAGACAAAAGGAGAAACTGCTGGTTATCAGCAGTTTCTTCTTTTGTTTCAATGTTTTCCCAAGCCATTTCTTCTATGGACGTCAATTTCGTCGTCAAAACAAGGTCTTGTTTGGGAAAGAGTTAACAGTTACAGATTCTTTTATAATTTTATTGATTTCTATCAGTAAAATGTTAATGTATAATTATTTAAACATGATAAGGACTCTATGTCTTTATAAAGTGTAGGAGTTATTCCCATTATTATATAAACAATTGTGGTCAAAAACTTATTTAAACATGAATTATCATGGATTTTGACAGGGAATGATAAATATTTTGTTTCCTTTTTATTTTCAAATTCAAATCACATTGACTAGGTTATGCCAATATGTTTTATGTTAATTCTAGAAACTTACATAATTTTGCCTCAGGTTTTAAGCTTTAATGCTAAAATTGAATTTTTAACAATTTTAAGATTTATTCAACTTAGTGAATTTTGTTCATTGTAGGAAGTAACTGGAATTTATTCATTTCATGGCATTTTATTTTGAGTCAGAAATTTATGGAATGTCTTGAGAACTAACACATTTGACCTAGCTATTTTGATAATTATGACTTGTGTGCTTATGCATATTTGCATGTGTGAAAGCATTTTAGTTGTTACCCAAATAATGCTTTGTCATTTGTGTGAAATAGTTGAAGTGAAACTTGCATGGGTCTGCTGAAAGAATAGAAAAGATGTTTGATAGAACTTCAACATAGTTTTTTTTTATCCCCATTTGACTATAGGGTTGTTCAAATTAAAATGTATTTCTTACAACTAGGATTGATAATTTTATAGCAGACATTGATGATTTTGAAAACTTTATGTCCTTTATGGTCATCAAATCTGTTACTGTCATTTTCATAATAATAGAAAAGAAAACAAGGAGTCATTCCTCAGTTCCTGTAAGGTCTGATGTTAAATATGGTGAGTTACTTATAAAGAGGACCATTCCATGATGATAAACATTTGGACTGCCTTAACACTTTCCAAAACAAATCCTTGTTTTGTAGCTCTAGTGGAGAAAGATTTTTAACTCATTACCATACACTGATGCTTTTTGATGCCCTACATGATAAAGGCTTTTGAAAACACTGTGGTATAAGAAGAAATCGCTTGTGACAAACAATTTCTTCATTTCCCACAATGTTTTCTCCATAAACAGACCAAAAATGTAAATATCATGTACTTGAAATTGTAATGTACAACATCTTTGAATTTGGGCTAGTTTAAAATTCTGTCATCTGGTAATGGGTTAAAATATAGATCAAAAGGGACTGAATCAATTGCAAACAAAATTTCTTCATTTCATTTTATTTTATTGTCTGCAACACCTTTGAATTTGGACCAGTCTGGAATTTTGTTGTTTGGAAATGGTTAAGCTAGTTTTGAAATTAGCATAACAAGGTTCTTCTTTAGGGTAACAATTCTTCCCAATAACAGAGAGCTAAATTAAATGCTTTGAATTAAATGTTTGGCAGGGTTTTTATATAGAAATTAAATGCCTTCTTGATAATGTAGCTGTTTATTAACTCCCTCCCAAACAACCCGATATTTAGGTGACCCTATGCATGTAGAAAACATTGTGGTGATTACAAACATTTTCTCCTCTTTATATGCCATTAGGGTTATTTCATTTAAACTGTTATGGTTTTCTATTGTCCATCCCTCCATTAGCAAATTTTATCAACCCCTTTAATAAAGCGCCTATAACTCTACCTTATTGATAAATTGATATTGAAAAAGTCACTAATTGAGATGGAAAAGTATTTGAATTCTTATTATCTTATATGGAAAGTTAGTTAACCCTTTCCCAAATAAGACCTGGCCCCGGTTTCTCGATAAAAATTAAGTACGTTCTCATGCTCAAATTTGAGCACCGTGCTCAAATTGCACGAAATGCGCATGGAGTATTCCTTTGGAGTTGAGCATGTTCTCATGAGAATATACTTAGTTTTTTTTTCTAGAAACCGGGGCCTGGTTTTGAAGTCCCTAATAGAAAAGGCTTGGGAAAACATTGAGACAAAAGAAGAAACTGCTGATAACCAGCAGTTTCTCCTTTTGTCTCAATATTTTCTGTGACAAATTTCACACAAATCCTATCTTTAATAACATCCATTTTGTCATTTGTGGCAGTTTTTGAAGTGGATCACCCTAAAGTTTTGTTGTTCAGGAAAGGGTTGAAACAAAGCATTGCATCAAGTATGGTAACTATTGTTGATGAAATCTGATACCAGCTTGTCGACCATTGTGTTTCATGAATTACTTGTAGCAAGAATCTCTATTTCAAACAATTGACATTTCCACAAGAATTGCATGTACAGAGTATGAATTAGAGTTTTGTTTCCATTATAGTAAGCATCTTGTATGCTTGTTTACCCTTTCCCAAACGACAACATTTTACGGTGGTCCTGTTTAAAAGCTGCTGTAGACAACTGCATGGATGTTTTTAAAAGTGCAATTTGTGAATAATATAGCACATAAAACATTGAGACAAAAGGAGAAACTGCTGGTGACCAGCAGTTTCTTCTTTTGTCTCAATGTTTTCCCATGCCACTTCTCTCCGGGACGTCAAAACCATGTCTTGTTTGGGAAAGGGTTAACTCTACCAAACAATGACTGACTTGAAATCATAAGGAGTGAAGCTTCAGAAAGCAAATAAAGAAACTGAAAACAAGAATTGTTGTCATTTTCCCCAATGTTGTCTACATAATTACCGTAATACTAGTTACCAACATTTCTACTTTCTCCTTGATATTTTCCAAGCTTTATCAATACAGGGCTTCAAAGTCAGTAATTGATTGGATATGGTTAACCCATTAAGAGATATTGACATATTTAAATGGCCCACAATATAAGGGCTTTGGAAAATGTGTTGAAAATGAAGAGATTTCTCCATTTCCCACAATGTTTTCTACCCTTAAAGACCAACAAATGTAAAATTACGTTCACTTGAAACTGTCATATGCAACATCTTTTAATTTGGAAAAGACTAAATTTTTGCCATCTGGTAATGGGTTAATAAGGTAATGAATGTATAAGAATTTTGAATGTTTTTTTCCTAATGCATGATTGCAATCCTGCATGTTTTTCCTGAAGGATAACCAAGCAGATATGGTCCGACTAGAAGAAGAGCGTAAAGTAATTCAGGATAGTTTACAAAAATCTGCGGACGAGGTCACACAAGAGCTGGCGGCGACAACGGCTAAAAATACAGATCTAGAAAAATGCAAACAGGTATGAAAAGGAAAACTTTCATAGTTAACCCATTCACAAACAACAAATGTTTGACTCGTGCAACTTGATATCCGCTGCTTGCTACAAAATAGATGTTGATAAAGATAGACTTATTGTAACTTATAGCACAGAAAATATTGACACAAAAGGAGAAAATGCTGATTATCAGCATTTTCTTCTTTTGCCTCAATGTTTTCTCAAGCCTTTTTGATGGGGACGTCAAAATCCAGTCTTGTTTGGGAAAGGGTTACATTCATGACAAGGTTATAAATGCAAGATTTGGCAATGACGAGGGCTAAGAATATGGAACTTAGAAATGTAAACAGGTATGACTAGGAAAACTTTCAAAGTTCCTTTCATAATAGCTTACACAAATCTGCGGATGAAGTAACACAAGGGTTTGCAGCAACAATTGATAAAAATACCGATCTAGGAAAATATAAACAGGTATGAATATGAAAATTTGCATAATTCAATTTGATGATCCTACGGAGCTTATCCCTTTCCCAAACAAGACCTTGTTTTGACGTCTATTAGAAAAAAGCTTGGGAAAACATTGAGACAAAAGAAGAAAATTTTTATAATCATCATTTTCCCCTCTTGTCTCAATATTTTCTGTTCTGTATTTTGCACAAAACCTTTCATTATCAACACCAATTTGTCATCTGCATCTGCATTTAAGTTTGTCAACCCTAATATTTGTGACCCGTCGTGCTAAAAGGGACCTTATCGGGTGTGTGAAAAATATCGACCCTAGTCAGTCTGTGCAGTCCGCGCAGCCAGACTAGGGCCGACACTTTTCACTTGTATGTAATTTTTTATATCTGGAATGTTTTCCCTATCTTACTTTACGTTCATTTTTCGAATACAGTATCTGGTTTACCTGTGCTGAGTCCGACAAAATTGTCAAAATTTGGATTTGTGGAGTTCGAATAAGGTCCCTTTTAGCGTGACGGGACACATTTGTCTATTTGGGAAAGGGTTAAGCAATAGCATAAAAGCATGGACCTTGAGACATGCAAACAGGTAGGTAGGGAGAGTTTGCATGTCTTTGCGTTCGGATATCCTCGGATAATGTCGACCAAAGATCGAATCATCGACTCGGAAGTGTGTGTATGAAGAAATCTTGAAAAAAATCCGATTTCTTAGCCGGAAGTAGCTACGCTTCATAAATATATAAATGCGGTATAATAATAATAATAATATAATAATAATATTCTATTCATAGTCTGAAAGTAGTTCTGCGAGATGCATCCAAGGTGTGATTCGATAGAGTTGTCCTTGGTGATCCAATTGATGTTTTTGGTATGACTCCATTGATGAAATTTTGACATTTGGTAATGGGATATACTGCATTAGTTTCAAGTCTCATCTGTAAGACATCTAAACTCTTACCCAAACAACAGAAATTTGACTCTTCCACTATGAAAGATGTTGTAGATGACAAATGGATTTTGATAAAGACAAAAAGGCCAGTAAGTACATATACAAGTAGTTGCTCATAGATTAGCCATGTCCCTGTTCCCAACCAACCATTTTGTTTTGCATTAACTGCATGATGATATACATGCATGAATCCACATCCAGTTTGTGAAATGACAGAGCTAATGGCATGGCATCTTCACTTAAATACAATAGATTGTTTGATTTTGTGAACTTCTATGGCAATGAATGAAACACTTATAGAAGATAGAAGATTAAAAATCTTTATCTAATAGAAGGATTTAGCTGTTTAGTATCCTTCAATTAGGTATGAGAATCATTTATAAAGTTTATTATCAGGCATCAGATCTAGAGACGTTTTACCAGGGCTGGCAGTTAGCTAAGGTAGGTGGACATTTAATCCTTTTCAACGCCAAAATATTAGTTGGTCCAAACTTAAAAGGGCTGCAGACCGCAAAATGTATGGAGATAAAGACATAATTTTTAATTTATTTAGAAAATAATGAGGCAAAAGCAGAATGCTGGTTATCAGCATTTTCTTCTTTCGTCTCAATGTTTTTCCAAGTCTTTTCTATTAGAGATGTCAAAATCAGGTCTTATTCGGGATATACATGTACATGTATTTATCATACCTCCAAAACTTCTTTTGGGCTATATAAGGGTCAGCTTTTCTGAAGTTGTATTTAGTCAGCTCTTTAACTCAACAATGATTGTACTAGTTAGTGTCATTCACACTTAACAGGTACAGGGGTGTAAAATTATTTTTTCTTCCACTCGCCCTGTAGGACTAGTGGCCAAAAAAAGCTACTCGCCCTTATGATTTTGTTACTCGTCCTGTAATTGTATTATGTGTTTGTCTTTTTTAAGGAAGATGTAGGAGGGTTATCTACAACATGTTAATTATCGACGTGTATTTAGGCCTTTTATCAGGAAACTTGAAAGTCTCTTTCTTACGTTTTGACATAATTCAAATTAACAGCAAAGTTTTCTTGCCTGCTTAAATGCTAGATATTTTCTCTAAAGTCTACAGAACAATTCGTTTCCTTCTTTTTCGGCCCACGAAAACACCGACAGCCAAGACTAGAATTCCAATGTTTACTAGACATACACCTTTTGTTGTGACTTACTCTTTTCATTATGTAGTAATGCTCATTCTTTTTCTCATTTGTCATCGTCATTCCATGAACTTTCGACCAGAATAACAACCTTTTAAGAATCATTCTTTTACTTGTTGAATAAATATGCAGTAGACAGCGGTGACGTAATTTATACACAGTAATAAATTATGTTAATATGTCACGGTGTCGCCACAGACAATTAATCCCCATACCTGCCTGAAAACTTCCTGTTTATCGTAGGTACTGTAAAAATACAAAATAGGAATCCCTTTGATCTGACAGAGTTTATAAATTTATTGCATAGATCGGAACCGAGAAAAAACACAGTATTGAGTTTGAAATATGTTTTTAGCTCACCTGAGCACGAAGTGCTCGAGGTGAGTTATTGTGGTCACTTTTTGTCCGTCGTCCGTCCGTCCGTCCGTCCGTCCGTCCGTCCGTCAACATTTGGGGTGTTTACACTCTAGCATCCACAAAAGTTACTCAATCTTGATCAAACTTGGCCAAAACAAGTATGATCATAAGTTCTCGGACAAGTTCGATTATGGGCCTGATCGGACCATAAAGTGCGGAGTTATCTGCCCTTGAATGTTAAAAAATGCTGTTTTTAAGTTTGTTTACACTCTAGCATCTACAATTATTGATAAATCAAGACAAAACTTGGACATAATGTTGGAGACCATAAGATCTTGGATGAGGTCAATTTTCAGTCTGATCTGACCAGAAAGATGAGAGTTATGTGCCCTTGATTTGGGCAAAATTGCCACTTTTTTGCTGTATTCAAGAATGAGTTAATCTAAGGGAAGGAACTCTGACACTACTTTGCTTCAGTATAAGTAGAGTTATCTAGTTTGATAGAGGATATAAATAGATTTACACTCTAGAAACCCATTACCAAACAACAAAATTTTAGCCTAGTCCAAAATCATAGGTGTTGCAGACGACAAGTTCCATTGAACAAAATTTAACATTTTTTGGTAGAAAACATTGTGGGTAATGAAGAAATTGCTTGTCACAATGTTTTCCAAAGCCTTTATTTTGTGGGGCATCCAAAAGCGCCAATGTGTGGGAAAGGGTCAATCAAGACAAAACTTGGACACAATGTTGGGGACTATAAGATCTCAGATGAGTTTGATTTTCAGTCTGATCTGATCTGAAAGTCAAGAGTTACGTGCCCTTGAATTTGACAAAATTGACATTTTCGGCTGTTTTCAACCTTTTTTACACTCTAGAATCTACAATTATTATTCAATCAAGACAAAACTTGGACACAATGTTTTAGACCATAAGATCTGGGATTAGTTTGATTTTCAGTCTGATCTAATCAGAAAGTCAAGAGTTATGTGCCCTTGAATTCGACAAAATTGCTGTTTTTTACTGTTTTCGACTTTGTTTACACACTAGAATCTACAATTATTGACCAATCAAGACAAATCTTGGACACAATGTTGGAGACTATAAGATCTCAGGTAACTTGGATTTTCAGTTTGATCTGATTAGAAAGTCAAGAGTAATGTGCCCTTGAATTTGATAAAATTGATGCTTTGGGCTGTTTTCAACCTTGTTTATACTCTAGAATCTACAATTATTTATCAATCAAGACAAAACTTGAACACAATGTTGGGGACTATAAGATCTTCGATGAGTTTGATTTTCAGTCTGATCTGAAGAGAATGTTGAGAGTTATGTGCCCTTGAATTTGACAAAATTGCCATTTTCGGCTGGTTTCGACCTTGTTTACATTCTAGAATCTACAATTATTGATCAATCTATACAAAACTTGGACACAATGTTCGGAACCATAAGATCTCATATGAGTTTGATTTTCAGTCTGATCTGATCAGAAAGTCGAGCGTTTTGTGCCCTTGAATTTGACAAAATTGTTGTTTTCGGCTGTTTTCGACCTTGTTTATACTCTAGAATCTACAATTATTTATCAATCAAGACAAAACTTGGATACAATCATAGCTTCAGATTAATGGAGGTGAAGACATACTAACATTGTTTTTTCGAATTCAAATCCTATGTTGTGGGTACTCATTTGAACCGTCTCGACGAGACGATACAAATGAGTACCTACAACATAGGGTTTGATGATCACTGACAGCATTATTGCAGTTTGAAAAGTCACCACCCCCTCTTATCTGGAGCCCTGTACAATGTTTGGCACCATAATTTAGATCTCGGATGAGTTAGATTTTCACAACCTTATTGACCATAAGTTCTTTTTCAGTCTTAAAGTAATAAATATTAATTGAATTGAACAAAAGTGTTGCTCATATCATTTAGGTTCAGGTGAGCGATATAGGACCATCATGGTCCTCTTGTTATTCATTTGCTAGGCAATATTTTTACTCGCCCGGTAGGACTAGTAGGTAACTTTTTCCACTCGCCCATTGCCAATTGCTACTCGCCAATGCGAGCGGGCGAGTGGAATTTTACACCCCTGAGGTAGACCCAATATCAAGCATAAAATAATGTGCATTTCTCCAGAGTTGTGGCAGACAGTTGTAGTACTTTTATCAAATGTGTGTATATTTGGATAACATAGGACCTTTAAATTTTCAGAGGAAACTTTATTAATTGTTCAAGCATTCAAATTTGAATACATGGCCGATCACTTTTGATATCACAACATCATTTATAATTAGCATTTCTTTTCATAGTCTTCTAAAATTCCATGATGGAAAATCTCTTTCGTATCATCGTTGGCTATTGTTTACTTGTAAATTCATGCTGAGAGAATCTGTCAGATATGAACTGATTTTTACTTTGAGCTAAGCAGTATTTTGAAATAACTAAATTAGAAAACAATTTAAATTGATTTGTCATGAACATTATCTGTAGTTTTGTATGATTTGTGCGCTAAATTTTATGCTTTTACAACAGTTTGTGCATGTATTACCGATTATTATGTCTATGTTTAGGATCTGGAGAACCAAGTAAAATCATTACAAGAGACGAAGGAATCACTGACAGCTGATTTAGAAGCGACCAAGTCTACACTTGATGATACAGAATCTCAGGTGAGAGACACTTCATTAGCTTGGGTATCATAGTTATTTAACACTCATCTAAAAGGCAAGAATGTATGTTGGTCTAATTTGAGAGCTGCCGCAGATGACAAAATTGATGTTGATAAAGATTGAAGAAGTCTGCAATTAATTACAGAAAATATGGAGGCAAAAGGAGAAAATGCTGATTGTCTGCATTTTCTTTTGCCACAATCTTTTGCCAAGCTCTTTCTTGTAAGGATGTCAAAAGGGAAATGGATGAATTAATAAAAGTTGATTATGGCTTTTCGAAAAGTAAAATATTACTTGTTTATCGTCATACCCTATATTGTAGCTACTCATTGGAATTGTCTCATTGAGACGATTCAAATGAGAACCCACAACCTAATATTTGAATTTGAAATGAAAAATTCAGAATGTCTTCATTCCCTTATATCTGCTGCTCTTAGAAACATTTTGATTGCTTGTATCACAGAGTTACACGTAGCTGGGTCATGGCTTTTCAAAATGCAAAATATACACAGATTCAAATAAGGATGCACATCATAGGTTTTTGATTAAAATAGCTAGTTTATAATGTCTGAAACTTCTCTTTTCCGTTGTAGAGAAATCCTTGAAGAAAAAAGATGAAAATGTTTAACTTAGTTTTTTGTCAAAATATCTTTTGTTTGAAAGTTTCTAAAGTCTGTGAAATAGCACCTTCAGAGATTTTTTGTTTTTCAGTTGAAAGAAACTTCAGAATCTAAGGCGGAACTAGAGAAGTCGTTGACCAATGAGATAGCTGCTTTATCAGCGGGTCTGGAGGCACTAAAGGGGGACAAAGATGACATGGAAAAATCTCTACAAAAACAACTAGAGGATTTAAAGGTTTGAAACTGTCATGCAGAGTTAATTTAAATTTTACAAAGGTACTTTGGTGGAATATCCAAGACATTTCAATCTGTTCATAGATTGGTTTGAAAACACTACTTTAATTAACAGGTCAAATTTCTATTTGTGGCATTTTCAATCTTTGGGACAAAAGTATAAATATATAGTCAATTTTAATATCTTAAGAGTTTAATTTAGCCTGTAGTTCATATATTGGAAATGTTTTCCAATTTTTATACGCCGCCGGAGGCGGACATATATTGGCGTCATCTTCTCCGTCTGTCCATCTGTCTGTCCGTCCATCCATCCGTCCGTCCGTCCACCCGTCCACTTTTCTTGTCAACGCAACTCCTCCTAAGTTTCTGGCTGGATCTTCTTGAAACTTGGTCAATGTTATCACCTCAATTGGTAGATGTGCATGAAGGAAGGATTTTATGGTTCGTTGATTTTTGCCTGAGTTATGCCCCTTAAAAACTTAGTCTCTTGGGCTTATTGAAATTGCAGCCTTGTCAACGTAACTCCTCCTAAGTTTCTAGCTGGATCTTAATGAAACTTGGTCAATGTTATTACCTAAATTGGTAGATGTGCATGAAGGAAGAATTTTATGGTTCATTGATTTTTGCCTGAGTTATGCCCCTTAAAAACTTAGTCTCAGGGGCTTATTGAAATTGCAGCCTTGTCAACGCAACTCCTCATAAGTTTCTGGCTAGATCTTAATGAAACTTAGTCAATGTTATCACCTCAATTGGTAGATGTGCATGAAGGAAGGATTTTATGGTTCATTGATTTTTACCAGAGTTATGCCCCCTTAAAACTTAGTCTCAGGGGGCTTTTTGAAATTGCAGCCTTGTCAACGCAACTCCTCCTAAGTTTATGGCTGCTTTTTGAAATTGCAGCCTTGTCAACGCAACTCCTCCAAAGTTTATGGCTGGATATTAATGACACTTGGTCAATGTTATCACCTCAATTAGTAGATGTGGATGTAGGAAGGATTTTTTGGTTCATTGATTTTTTCCAGAGTTATGCCCCCCTTAAAACTTAGTCTCTGGGGCTGATTGAAATTGCAGCCTTGTCAACACAACTTCTAAGATTCTGACTGGATCCTTATGAAACTTGGTGGATGTTATTACCTTAATTGGTAGATGTGCATGAAGTAAGGATTTTATGGTTCATTGATTTTTGCCTGAGTTATGCCCCCTTCAATCTTAGTCTCTGGGGCTTAATGATATTTCAACCTTGTGAACGCAATTCCTTCCAGGTTTTTGACTGGATATTTATAAAAACCTTTTTGTGAACACAACTGTTGACAGGTTTTTGTGTGAATATTTATAAATCCTTGTCAATGTCATTTTTTTTGTCTCAAGTTTTTTAAGTGGCGGCGTATATTGTGACCATGGCACTCTTGTTCACTTTTGACCAATCTCTATTCATATCATTTGAGAAACAGTTATCCTATTACTAGATGCCCAAGTTTGGAGTGTTTTAATAGGAAAGGTGTTGCAGATGATAATTTGTAATTTGTCCAATTTTAAAAATCTTTGCATTTTGGTTTAGAAAACATTATGGATAATGAAGAAATTGCTTCTTACAAGCAATTTCTTTATTTTCCACAATGTTTTCTGAAGCCTGTTTCTTAAGGGGCATCAAAAAGTGTCCTGTGGGAATGTTTTAAATGACAAACTTACCATGCTTATTTTATTAGGGCACACTATCAGAGACAGAAAAAAACAAATCAGAATTAGAAACCAGCCTGTCAGGACAGATAACTGAGTTACAGGACAAATTAGAGAAATTAACACAAGACAAACAATCCACCGAGACCAGGTTAACACAGGTTATGGACGATTTGCACAGAAAATTATTGAGTAAGTGCACAGAAAGGTATCTTGAGTCACAAAACAAGATGTCCAATCAATCAAGACCAGTGGTACATTTTATAGAGCAAGATTTTTTAAAATATCTCAAGATGTTTGAGAATTGAGATAAATCATTTTTAACCCTTTTCCAAACAGTGATAAATCGGGGTGATCCAATTTTAAAGCTGCTGTAGACCATATAATTGTTGTTAATTAAGATAGGATTTGTGTACAATGTAGCCCAGAAAATATTGAGGCAAAAGGAGAAAATGCTGATTATCAGCATTTTCTTCCCTTGTCTCAATGTTTTCCAAAGCCTATTCTATCAGGGACGTCAAAACCCGGTCTTGTTTGGGAAAGGGTTAAAAGAGAGATACTGATTGAGGCGTTCCATATACGCCATTCTTTGTAGTCCAACAATTTAACACAACACTTTCTTTATTAGGGATATCAAAATCAGGGCTTGTTTGGAAAGTGGGTTATGAATGTTTTTTTATTTTTGTAGGCAGCAGTATTGAGGAGGGACGTGCCTTTATACAAGATGCCCTGGACCAATTCCACAACCCCACATTTACTACCGTTAGATGTACAGCAGGTATGTAATGGGGATTAGCTTTTGTGCACAGTGGGCCAGCACGACATAATATGCCTATTTGTGACCCATTCCCACAAAACGACATCTTTTGACACCTTAAAAGATAAAGGCTTTGGAAAACATTGTGAAAAATGAAGTAATTGCTTGTGACAAGCAATTTCTTCATTTCCCACAATTTTTTCTACTAAAAAAAGCCATAAAATGTAAAGTTCAATTCACTTGAAATTGTGGTCTGCAAGATCTTTGAATTTGAAAGTCAAAATTTTGCCTCCTGGTAATGGGTTAAATGAAGAAAACACAAAAAAATCTATTAAAAAAAAAGAGAGTAAAGTATTACTCTCTATTACAGATTTTTGGGTGTTTTCACCTTTTAAGTTCACAAATAGACATTATGCTGTGCTGGTGTCCTGTGCTTGTGCACAATTACTATATCTTTGTAATCAATCCTCCCTTGTGTACAGTTGAAATATTTTAGAAACTATTACATTTTTAGCGAGCTGGGACTTTATGTCCGGGGAGGTAATGCCACAGCCCTAGTGTCGGCCTCACATCCCGTCCCATCGCATCTTTACTTGAAAAACCTTAACCTGGTCTATATCTCAGGCACTATTAGAGATACAGCCTTGATATTTCATACATAGATACATCTCCACAAGTCCTTTCATTTCAGACCATGACTTTTGATCTAGTGACCTTGACCTTGGAGTTTGACCTACTTTTGAAAAAACTTTAACCTGGCCTATATCTCAGGCACTATTAGAGATACAGCCTTGATATTTCATACATAGATACATTTCGACAAGACCTTTCATTTGGGACCGTTACCTCTGACCTTGTGACCTTGACCTTGGAGTTTGACCTACGAGTTTGACCTACTTTTAAAAAATTTGCTGTTTTTGTGACAAGCTCCTGTATAGGCGAGCTACGTTGTCCACGGACAAATCTTGTTCTCAAAAACAAATTATGTACTTTACTTTTGAAAACTCTAAAATAAGAATGTCTTATAGCAGGACTTATATCAAATATCATTAAAAAAAGCGTTTTTTGTAAAGCAAGAATACATTTGAAAATAATTGAGAAAAAAGATAACCTTCAGCTATTTCTTCATTTCTAGTTATTTGAATTCAGACTGTTTGAAAAGAGATACCATCCCATTTGGTTATCTTTGCTCCTGATTTATTTTTCATGAAAGAATTTCTGACATTTGTGTCTAGTCAATGGATGGAAAATTGCAAACCTAAGTGGGATGAGAAACTGGAGGATTTGAAGGGCTTTTTTGTAGAACTTGAGAAAAAAAAAAACAACTGGAATCCATGGTTAGGTACTCTAGCCGCCATGATATAGCCAATATACTGTTTGAAATATTGTTAAGGAGCATTCAATCATTTCCTAGATGAGTAAATAAAAGTTGAAGTTTACAACAAGACAAAATGTTTTATTGCAGAATTTCTGTTACTTCGTGGAGAACCTGTGATAAATAGTCTAGAAAAGTTGAAAGACTCTCGGAATCTATATTCAGCTGACAAAAAAGGTGGGTGAATTGTATCAGTTTAGATAACAGTTATGAAATCTGTAATACCAGGATGAAGGTAGCTTAACCCTTTCCCAAACACATCAGTGTTCAAGCTTTGGAATATTGAGGCAGAAGAAGAAAATGTGGAAAACTAGCATGTTCTCCTTTTGTCTCAATGTTTTGCAAACTCTAAAATTAAGACTTTTATATAAAGTAATACTTACTTTGTTGTCTTTCTAATTTCAATTTCAATCAGACTACAATTTTGTCATTATGGAAAGGGTTGACATATCAGATGCTTATTAAAAAAAAAGCTTCTGCAAATATTTAGTTTGCTCCATCTTTTATATGTTAAATGGGTTTTGGAAAATTTTAAATGGGAGGGGAAAAAGTGTAGTAACTTTTCCCAAACTGAAATGCCTTACTTGAAAGGATGGGTTGCAATAAGGGGTCAAAAAATATATTTTCTTTAAATTTTGTGGATTGATAGGGTTACATAATATCTTTAATTTGTATGTGTAAAAAATCTGGTTTCGACTTATTTTCCGAGATATGGGTAAATAAAGTGGGTGGGGTAAGATGGACTGAAACATAGTAGGGGTCATTCTAAGTCGCTTATCTTTCTTATTTTTAGCCCATTTTGAAGGTCAAGGTCAAATATCTCAACAACGGACCAAAGTTTTTCTTTCAAATTTCAAACAAAGTTACATTAATATCTGGATAATACATCTGTAAAGTTTCATAAAAATCGTGTTTCAAATAAAACGTGTGGAGGTAGTTTGGTAAAGTTGGTCATTAAAAAATAGCGAATTTCTTCGAAAGAAAGAAGAATGAGTATTACGGAAAAGATGAACACGGAATATCAAATATAAGCCCATAAGTATTTCACGCATATATCACAAGACACGCATGCAAATTTTCACACAATTTGTGCTGAAAATAAGAAAGATAAGCAACTTAGAATGACCCCTACTATGTTTCAGTCCATCTTACCCCACCCACTTTATTTACCCATATCTCGGAAAATAAGTCGAACACAGATTTTTTACACAAACAAATTAAAGATATTATGTAACCCTATCAATCCATAGAATTTAAAGAAAATCTATTTTTTGACCCCTTATTGCAACCCATCCTTTAGGCATATTGTTCACAAATAATGTCTCAATAATACTGATATGTAAAAATATCTCAAAACCTGCAAGAGTCGTCTACACGGGGCACACAAGTTTGTACTTTGAAAATTGCACCAATCGACATATGAGGTTTTGCATTTACAACAACGATATATTTTCTTTAAGATAGATGAGATGGTCATCATATGAGATATAAACATGCTTTCTTTAAACAGTGGGTAAATTATCTTAAGGTTTACAGACCCTGAAAAAATCACCACTTTCTAGCCATACGAAATGCATCAAATTACGCACACTTGCAAATACATTTATCAAAGTTGATCCACCGTGCCGGATTTCAAGATTATGCTTCAAGAAGAAAATAATTTTACAAATATTATTTTACTCTATATTCATACGCAAGGGAGGTAATTTTGAACATTTTTGTCAAATATTTCCCTAAGTATGCATTAATTCAAAAATCTAAACCGTACAAAATGCTTATGTTTGTATTTGGAATGGAAATGTAACACAGTTTAGGAATTACTAGCACTTTTCAAATTTCGCCTCTGGCTCTTTGGTGGTTATGAGGGGTTGGATACCTTAATTGTTGATTGCACATTTTCTCTTTCAGACATAGATAAACTAGTAGAATGTATAACAGGGTTTTCCCACCACATGGGTGATTGTGTGATACATGGTATCGCCACCTCGCAGTCAACAGCAGAGATAGAGCCAGGACAGGAACTTGCTAACTTGTGTCGATCTGCAGGAGAAAGTGGACTTACTGTCCTGAATGCCATAGAAAAAGGTGAAATATCTTGCTATTTATCTATTGGTAATAATAAAAGGCAATCTCTTCATTATCCATAATGTTTTCCTGACTATTTTTCTCAATGTGTGTCAAAAGGTGTCTGGGTGTTGGAATGGTTAAACATTGAAGCATTTATACCCCCCAATTACGAAGTAGAGGGAGGTATATTGGTTTCACCATGTCTGTGTCCGTCTGTCTGTCCATCCATCCATCCCTCCGTAGACTTTTTCGTTTCCGTGCTCTAACTCGAGAACCCTTTGATTTAGGATCATGAAACTTTACACAGTTGTAGCCCATGACCCAAGGAAGTACCCTATTGTTTTGGTGTCACCAAGGTCAAAGGTCAAGGTCACAATCAGACTTTGTTTAAAATCTATTCCCGTGCTCTAACTAAAGAAGCTTTTGACCTATAGCACTTTTTCAGTGACAATGCGCTTGTGGGGGGTATTTGTCCGCTTTCTGAAAGTTCTAGTTAACACAGGTGCTAGCATAGATATTGAATTAGAAACAATAATAGAACATATCAAGGCTTTAATGAAGCTGACAGAAGAACTTGTTAAAAAATCTTTGGATTTTTGCCCTTTACCAAACAATGAATTTCATGCTTGTCCAAGTTGAAAGAAGTTGCAGACGACATTTTCAATGTGATTAAATTTTGAAATTTCACGACTTTGGGGATAGAAAATATTGTGGTAAATGAAGAAATCGCTTGTCACAAGCAATTTCTTCATTTTCCACAATGTTTTCCAAAGTCTTTATTTTGTTAGGTGTTAATAGGCGTCTTTTTGTGGAAATTGGTTAAAATAGAAGAGATAGGTGATATGGTTGACAGTTAAATACAGCAGATAAGTCAGGCTATTGATCAAAATTCTCAGAAGACAAGACAAGACATTTACCCATTACCACACAGTGACTCTTTTTGACTCCCCACAAGAATTGGCTATCCCCAAAAGATTAAGGCTTTGGAAAACAATATGGAAAATGAACAAATTGCTTGTGACAAGCAATTTCTTCATTTCCCACCATGTTTTCTACCCAAAAAGACAAAAAAATGTAAATTTATATTCACTTGAGATTGTCGTCTGCAACATCTTTGAATTTGAAACAACCCAAAATATTGTTGTTTGGTAATGGGTTAAAGGTGCAGAGTCAAAAGTCAATGATAGAATTCTAGATGCATGTACTATTATATTGATGATATTTATTAACACAGGTGCTAGTATAGAGAGTGAGATAGAAACAACAATAGAACATATCAAGGCTTTAATGAAGCTGACGGAGGAACTTGTCCCCAAATCTGTGGATGTTAAAGCAGAAGAGATAGGTGATATGGTGGACAGTGAAATGCAGCTGACAAGTCGGGCCATTGAACAAGCTGCAAAGAAATTTCAGGTAAGTTACTGTTTCACAGTGATTGGGAAAGAATGTTTTGCAAGGTAAAAGAAGCAGAAGCAATGGCATATTTGTAGCCAGAAACTAATGCCATACCAATTTTCATGTTTTTGGGTACGATATTTCCTTGAGGCATCTTAACTATTTTCTTCAGCGATATTTTGGTAGTCTATTTGATAGACAAATTCTGTGCAACAACACAAAAGTTTGCAAAAATTGAAATTATCATAATGGACACTAAAAACAAGTATTTGCAAATTTAAAGTGATCATTTGTGCGGTTGTAAAAATCTGCTTACTAGTCAAACTTTTGTACAGGCTGTACGAGGGGTGATCCAAAAGTTCGTAAACTGGGTTAATAAAACTTCCGGAGTGTTTACTATCAAAACAAAGGTTATACGGTTTTTAAATGTGATATCTGTGCAATAAATGTGGAAAATTTCAATTGTGTACATAAAACAGTTATTGCTCAGTGACAAATTTTAGACACAGACCATGCGCGGGGCGGGGGAGCAAGAACGTCAAAAGCGACGTCAATTTGACACGATTGTGAACCCTTCTATTCAAAGTGCTTATTTACTGTCATACAATTCTGTGTCCGAGGTATAAATGTGCTGAAAGTGTTGTCAAGCAATTTTAGAATTGAAATGATGAATGTTTCTCTGCCTGGATGTTTTAAGATCGATATACTTTCAAAGCGGAACCTATCACTGTGTACCCCAGTTCTGACGCCGTGAACCGGGTTGTGGCCCTTTGCAGGACTATCTTGTCATTACTTTTCCTCTATTGAAGTCCGAATCTTGGGTGTCACATAAATATAATTTCTCTACAGCACCATATTCTTGTTCTCTTCAACATTTTAAATGTCTGCGTTGGTGTATGATCAAGATCGTGACAAAATTTTATAATTGAACGACATTCAAATTTCGTTGTTGACTTCATATCGCTTTTTCACTAATTTGTTCTATCTTATAACAAGAGCTGTCACTGTAAGATGACAATGCCCCCGACACCGCTTTGATCGTCATAAGGTCAAGGTCATCCAGGGGTCAAGGTCACCAAAGTATGTGCCTACAGAAAGGTAATGTACCAAGGAATGTTGTGGTAAAGTATGAAGCGAATATGTCAAGTAATAAGGAAGTTATAGCCAATGTTAAAGTTTTTGGACGGAATGACGGACGGACGGACAGACAGACAGACAGACAGACAGATGGACGGACAAGTCAAATTTATGATGCCTCCCTATCGGGGGCATAAAAATGTGGTGTCTTCATAACAACTTTAACATCAACGTATGCAACTTGGTGTCACTACGTAAAACTAGCGTAATAACAATTTTCACCCAAAAATTTCCACAGAAATTTAAGAAAATTTGATTAATTTAACGTTCATGTATCATTTTTTGTTACTCCCCCGCCTAGGCGTACACACTTTACTATGGTAACGCAGTTTACGTCCGCTGTAACTTTTTTGGTTAACCTTATAATTTCTTATGCCGTCTTAAGATAATGAACTACGTTATTACCAAATTATACACTGATCAAGCATGTGATAAGGAAGTTATGGGTTTATTTTACGAATTTTTGGATCACCCCTCATATCTTTATCTAGATCTATGAGCATATTATTTATCTAACCAATGTGCTTTTGTTATCCAGGAAATGTTACAGAAGACAAGACAGGACAACACTGGTGTACAGTTGGAAGTGAATGAGAGAATTCTTGATGCTTGTACAGATCTTATGAAGGTACATATTATTTATACAATAAAATGTTAGACTGTTAGATCCCAATCACAGAATTAAGGCATTCTATCCATCATTAGATACCCAACAATTTATGCAACTTTTGGCGTCATCCAAGGCAATGGAAATTGACGATAGTATTCCTCTTCAATTTCTGGGCATCGTCCATGGCAACGGAAATTGATGAGGGATATTCTCATCAATATTTGTGGTCACTGATGACGCCCAAAATTGCACGTAGTGTTCGGTACCTAATGATGGAATACCTTGATGTCAATAAGCCAAAAAATGTGTTTCAAAAATATAAAACTCTTTAAGGAAATGGATGAAATACTGTTTAACCCATTCCCACTTATTGATGCTTTTTGATGCCCTACAAGATAAAGGCTAGGAAAATACTTTGAAAGGGGGAACTTTCATAAGGTGATATACAAGACTTTGCAAATTCTAAATTGTTTGTATTACAGGCCATTAAGATTTTGGTAGAGAAGTCGAGAGATTTGCAACAAGAGATTGTGGCACAAGGAAGGGTGAGTCTCCTTAAGTTTGTGTTCTTCATAATTTTTAAGCCATTCCCATACATGGACACTTTTTGACACCCCTTAAGATAGACAATCTAGAATCATTGTTTAAAATGAAGAATCTGCTTGTGACAATCAATTTCTTCATTTCCCACAATGTTTTCTTCACTGAAAGACCAAATTTAGTAAAAATTTCATTCACTTGAAATAGACGTCCGAAACATCTTTGAATTTGGATATGTCTAATATTTTGCCATCTGTAAACCCTTTCCCAAACAATACCTGGTTTTGACGTTCTTGAAAGAAAAGGCTTAGGAAAACATTGAGACAAAAGAAGAAACTGCTGATAACCAGCAGTTTCTCCTTTTGCCTCAATATTTTCTGAGCCATTCTATACCCAAATGCTATCTTTATTAACATCCATTTTGTTATCTGCAGCATCTTTCAAATTGGACAACCCTCAATTTTTAGCGAGCCGGGACTTTATGTTCGGGGAGCTAATGTCACAGCCCTAGTGTCGGCGTCAGCGTCGCATCTTCAAAAAATTTAACCTGGTCTATATCTCAGGCACTATTAAGAGATACCTCACACATGGATACCTCCTGCCAAGACCTTTCATTTGGGACCATGACCTTTGACCTAGTGACCTTGACCTTGGAGTTTGACCTACTTTTAAAAAACTTTAACCTGGCCTATATCACATGCACTATTACAGATAGAGCCTTGATATTTCATATATGGATACCTCATGTCATGACCTTGACCTTGAGACCATGACCGTTGGCCTAGTGACCTTGACCTTTGACCTTGAACTCCTTTTTTTCTGTGACAAGCTCTCGTATAGGCGAGCTGCGTTGTCCGCGGACAACTCTTGTTGTTGTTTGGGAAAGGGTTAATGGGTTAACCTATAAAGATGAGCCTGCGCATATGAACAGAGTGATCAAGATTCATGTTGTACTGGAATAATCCTGTCATGAGTCATGTCAACATTTAGATAGCAGCATTCATCCTTATCAGACTGGATTTAGGAACAGACTTATTTGGTTTGATAGATGGCGGTCTCAAATTCCATAAAGGACCTTTTTCTAGACTTCGGCTGATTGGCGTTTTAGAGCTGAACCATTCCCTCTCATAGACGCCTTTTGATGTGCCCAAAAATTTAAAGGTTTTGGAAAACAACATGGAAAATGAAGAAATGGCTTGTGTCAAGCAATTTCTTCATTACCCACAATGTATTCTACCAAGAAAAATGTAAAATATCATCCACTTGAAATTTTCATCTGCGAACTCATTGAATTTTGACAAGTTCAAAATTTTGCAGTCTGGTCCTGGATTGAAATACCTCATAACTTTATTTCAGGGCACCTCATCAGCCAAAGATTTCTACAAGAAGAACCACAGATGGACAGAAGGTTTTATATCTGCAGCTAAAACTGTGGGATGGGGCGCTACAACACTCATGTATGTAGCTGTAATTATTAGTGTAGAATAGGATCCTGAATATGAAATGATGTTATGACAATGTCATACTTGTAATGATATTTCCCACCTTTTGTATAAAAGAGAAATAATATGCAAAAAGTAGTAAAGTTGAGAATAAATGTCTCGGTATTTGTGACGTCAAATGTTTAGCTACTCTTAGAACCAGTCCTATTCCTGCAAGTGGTCTGTATGTGTCTTAAATTCAGGCCTAGTCATGCATTTCGTGCTTGTGCAAAGTAATTTAGTGGACAAAGACAAAGTTTAATGGATGTAGCAAAGAAAGGACCATACAATTCTTTGCTACAACTATTTTACATCTTTTAAAATGCAAGGAGCATACAAGAGCCATTCTTACAATTGGCCGTGTGTCCTTAAAATTCATGTGTCTTCAGAGATTTTTAAAAATTCTGAAGAAGCATGATTTATAAGGACGCATGATGGGAGACATTTCAGTAAGTTTGTTTCAAGTTTTTGCTACAATTAACTGAATAGAAAGCAGGCAGTGTATGCTAAGATCAGGCTGCACCTTTGTGCAGACTGATCTTGGTCTATATTGCCTACCAAAGCTTTGTCACAACAGGAAAATGAAGCGAACAGTATGATAATGGTTAAACGTTTTCATCTCTGCTTAACAGGGAAGCTGCAGACAAAGTGATCAAGGGTGAAGGAAAATTTGAGGAGCTAATCGCGTGCTCACAGGAGATAGCTGCGTCGACGGCCCAGCTTGTTGTGGCATCGAGGGTGAAGGCCAAGAGAACAAGTCAGACACTTGGCAAGGTACAGGAGGCATCAAAGGAGGTGTCGAAATGTACGGGAAATGTTGTCGCCTCGGTGAAAACAGGCACACAGATTATTGAGGAACAAAGTTAGTAAATTGGTTAGCCATTTGCCCCTGTCCCAATTAAGGCCTGGTTTTGGCGTCTTAAGCATAACAGATTTGAAAAGCACAACAAGAAAAGAACAAAATGCTTATTACCAGCATTTTCTTCTTTTCTTTCAGTAATTTTCATACTATGACACATCAATTTTACACCTATTGTTTCATAAAGTTTTCTGTGTTCATCATCTTTGAAATCAAACCAGCCTCAAATTTTGTTGTTTTGGATTGGGAAAGGGTTAAACCCAGCCACAGAATTAGTCATAGTGGTATAACCTCTGGGCATGGCCTTGACATGCATACAAAAAAAAACAAATGAATATTTTAACTTTATGGCAATAAAACTAAAGAAAATCTTTAAAAGCAATATTTAATCCTTTTTGGACACTTTTGACTGCTTTTAAGTAACTTGCATATCTGAAAATTCCAAACAAGTCCTGGTTTTGACATGTATAATAAAATGGCATAGAAAACATTGAGACAAAAGAAGAAACTGCTGATAACCAGCAGTTTCTCCTTTTGTCTCAAAATTTTCTCTGATATATCATACACAAATGTTATCTTTCACATCATCCCTTTCGTCGTCTGCAGCAATTTTCACATTGGACCACCCTCAATTTTGCCGTTTGAGAACGGGTTAATCTACATTGATTAATCAAAAACATGTATTGACAATATCTATGTGTTTCATGCCTTTTAAAACCATTCTGAAATAGCAAAAATTTGGACAGTTCTAATTGGAAAGCTGCTGCAGATCACTAAAGAAATGATGAAAATAGAAAATAGAATGTTGAGACAAGAGGGAAAAATACTGTTTATCTTATAAAGATAACTTCTTTCTGCTTTCAGGTTTGATGGATTTTTCACATTTGTCTCTTATTCAAACCAAGAAACAAGAGATGGATACACAGGTACATAAAATTTTGATCTTTGTTTACTTTACTGCTTTTTATACGCTCGAAGGGTCGTATTATGTTATGGCCCCGCTCGTCCGTCTGTCTGTCCGTCAGTCTGTCTGTCTGTCCGTCCGTCCGTTAGCAATTTATTGTGTGCGCAACTCCTCCTACAGTTTTGATCGGAATGTGATCAAACTTGCCACAATAAATCTCCATGGTGTCTAGTTGTGCGCCTTGCTTACAGAATTCAGATAACTCTTTTGGTTCCTGAATTATCTGCCCTTGAATTAAAAAATGCCCATTTTCTTGTGTGCGCAACTCCTCCTACAGTTTTGATCAGAATTTGATCAAACTTGCCACAATGAATCTCCATGGTGTCTAGTTGTGCACATTGCTTACAGAATTTAGATAACTGTTTTTGTTCTTGAATTATCTGCCCTTGAATTTAAGGAAAAATGCCCATTTTCTCAAAAATTCCCATTTTCTCCTGTGCGCTTCTTCTACAGTTTCAACCAGAATTTAATCAAACTAGCCACAATGAATCTCTATGGTGTCTTGTTGTGCAAACAAAATTTTGATAACTTTTCATGTTTGAATTATCTGCCCTTGAATTGAAAAAAATGGCTAATTTTTACTGACAAGCCCCTCTCGAGCATATATGCGCCGCTCTGCGAAGCTCTTGTTAACCCATTACCAAACAACAAAAATTTAAGGTTGTCCAAATCAGAAAAAAAAACACATTTCTTCCATTTAATGACTTTTGGGGTAGATGAAGATATTGCTTGTCACAAGCAAATTCCTCATTTTCCACAGTGTTTTCCAATGCATTTGTCTTGTAGGGCTTCATAAGGCATCAATTTGTGGTAATGTGGTAAATAGCCAAGATTCTACCTGGTATTTATGTCCGAAGCACAGAAAACATTTTCTACAAAACCCTCATTATTTATGATTCCATCTGTTAAAAAAAATCTGCTGATGGAGATATTTTGTTAACTATTACAGACTTTGGTACAGTAGCTTTGAGTGAATATGTTTGCAGGTTCGAGTGCTAGAGTTAGAAAGAGAACTAGAGTTGGAACGAAAGAGACTGGGTGTCCTGCGTAAACAACATTATCAACTGGCAGCAGAAACTGAGGGAGTGGAACAGGTTAGTTAGACTTGAGTTTTCTTAACCCATTCTCACATAATGACGCCTTTTGACGCCCTATGAGATAAAGGCTTTGGAAAACATGCTTGTAACAAGCAATTTCTTCATTTCCCACAATGTTTTCTCCAAAAAGAATGAAAGATTTTAAAGTTAATTCACTTGAAATTGTCATATGCTACTTCTTTGAATTTGTACCAGCCTAGAATTTTGCAGTCTGCTAATGGATTAATTATAACTTAGTGATAATTGTTTAATTTAACCCTTTCCGAAACCAGACCTGGTTATGACGTCCCTAGTAGAAAACATTGAGGCAAAAGAAGAAAATGCTGATAATCAGCATTTTCACCTTTTGCCCCAATAGCATTGACTATATGATACACAAATCCAATCTTTAGCAAGATCCTTTTTGTCATCAGTAGCAGCTGTTGAACCTTAAATTGTTTCATTTGGAAAGTGTTAAACACATATGTATGATATGAAATGGGAAAATGACTCCCCCAGACCGATCTATGTTTCTCTGATTCTGCTTCGAGGAAACTACTTTTAATCCTTTCCAAAATATCAAAATGTTAGGGTGGTCAAAAGTCAAATATGCTGCAGATGACAAAATAGATATTACATTGGATGTATTTGAATTTCATGGCATGACAAGCATTGTGTTAAAAGTAGAAAATGCTGCTCATCAGCATTTTTTTCTTTTCTCTGAATGCTTTCCAAAGTCCTCAATATTTGGGACGTCAAATATAAGTCTTTTGGGGAAAATGGTTAAGAGACTGGATTTTGCATGTAATGTTATCAACTAGCAACAGAAATAGGGAGTAGAATAGGTTAAGGTTTTTTTCATGAAATCCTATTACTATTTTAACTGCATGAATTACAACAAATTTGCAGCAGTGTAGAAAAAGTTTTGATAGCAAACTGATCCTACTTTAATTACTGCTGCCTGCCAAAATGACTAAATATTCCAGTTGTTGTACATACACAACATTATCAGTTGGCCTCAGAAATAGAAGGCTGCTTTCATTTTAAGTCAAGGCTGAAATATTTTTATTTCGGAAAGGATTAAATCAGTTATATGAAGGCCTTGGTTTTATACCCAAATGTGAAATAATATGATTTTTGGTTGTGATTTATTATCATCACTTATAATTGTTACTCAGAAATTTCCCAAAAAGCAATATTTCAGTGAAACATATTTTTAAGCTACATATCATTGGTTGATTAGAAACTTTGGCTTATTAGCTTATTGACCATCAAAAGAAAAAATCTGCACCATAATCCGGGATAAATCATGTATCCTAGCTTATGCCCAAGGATTTTTTCTCATAGGTCATTTAGTGAATGTTCTGGTTAGTCAATTTGGATGGCAATCATGAAATTGATCTTACTGCTATTTTAACCCATTACCAGACGGCAAAATTTTGGACCATTCCAATTTGAAAGGTGATGCAGATGACAATTCTAAGATGATGAAATTTCAAAAATCTTACCTTTTTGGGTTAGAAAACATTGTGGAAAATGAAGAAATTGCTTGTCATAAGCAATTTCTTCATTTCTACGTTGTTTTCCCAAGTATTTTCATATTAGGGAGTCACATGGCGTCACTGTGCAGTAATGGGTTAAAAGATTTTTCTGAGTATCATCGCATATTTTGTATGGACAAGGTGTAAATTTCTGCACTCAAGAATAAAGATGGGCACTTTAGCCCATATGTTAAAAATTAATGGGCCATTTATGAGAAAAAAGGGCCAATAGGGAACGATTTTATCCAGGTATCAGTGACGTAATTTCGCACAAGCAATAGCATTTCTGTAGGTGTTGTTATAAAATCTCGTATCTACGGCTTAGTTCAAGCCGTAGGTACGAGATTTTGTAACAACACCGACGGTCTATCAAAACATAACAGTAAACCCAGTATTTTTAGCACAAAATTCATTTTCATTGCTTGGCCCAAAATTATCTCTGACATATGATCAGTAGGTCTACAGAATGTTTACTAAAAACATTACTGTTTACTGTACATTATCTAGGAGAATGAAGAAGACCCTGTAAGTGCTTAGTTTTGTTTCTGTAGTTATCTTGTTATATCCCCAACCTACGAAGTAGAGGGGGATATATTGGTTTCACCATGTTTGTTTGTCCATCTATTGGTAGACTTTTTTCATTTCTGTGCACTAACTCAAGAATTGTTTGACCTAGCAGGGTTCAACATTAACTTTTTTGGCTTCAAGACCGCCGGACTTGCTGCTGCCAGATGCTATGAACCCGGACCAGATGTGCACTAGCCCTGACCAAAAGTTTCCATTTCGGGAGAAATGGTGGTGAAGCGATATGTCGACTTATGGCTGTATCGCAATATTTTACCTTACTATAGCGATAGGTTGATAGAACTTTTAAGGTATTCAACCCCTCAAAAGCACCAAAGAGCCAGAGGCGAAATTTGAAAAGTGCTTGTAATTCATAAACTGTGCTTTATTTACATTCGAAATACAAACATAAGCATTTTGAACGGTTTAGAATTTTGAATTAATGCATACTTATGGAAATATTCGACAAAAATGTTCAAATTACCTCCCTTGCATATGAATATAGAGTAAATAAATATTTGTAAATTATATTCTTCTTGAAGCATTATCTTAAAATCCGGCATGGTGAATCAACTTATATGAAGTGTATTTACAAGTGTGTGTAATTTGGTGCATTTCTTATGGCTAGAAAGTGGAGATTTTTTCAGGGTCTGTAAACCTTAAAAGTCGGTAAATATCACGATAGTTCTTTCGACTATCGGTTGTTTACGAAAGTTTCCTTCAAAACGAAAGTAGAACCAAAATCAACAAGAACAGAGTCCAGTAAACGCTTGATTCTCAGTAAATATGCACTTAAAAAAAAGTGTTTCAAAGATCATGAGTAAATTACATTTGCCCTAGAGAGATACTCTAAATGAAGTTAATTGATCAATTACTCGGGCAGTAATTTTCTAATCTGACAGGTGCGTACTTTCTTAAGAACAGAGCACATTCTCTCTTTATTCCATTATGATATAATGATGGTCATATTTGATGGTTAATCAATAGACCTCGGCTTTGGAGAGTAACAGGTGCGTGGAAGAGTCTATTTTGAAACAAGTCAAATCGGGTTAGGAAAAAGACCAATGAAGGCATTTTGCACACAGGAATAAATATAAAACGTATTCTGTTTTTGTAGGAAATTGGTTTGACTTTCAGAAAATGACTGAATTTGAAGCGTATTCGATCGTTTTCAGCACAATCGTAAGTTTCGGAATTTTCTTCTCTGATTCATTTGCCCGATCATCTACTCAAGACGTCAGGTGATAATAAGGTCCGCCCATTTATGCAAATTTCTCATGATCTCTTCCTTACCCATGCGCATCGTTAGCAAAAAAGTAAACAAACCAGAAAGGAAACCTCTAAATATGCGAAAAAAAGTCAAGTAAAAAAATCTCAAACGAAAGTATCCTCCGTTCAATTACGGTGAAAGTGAATTTTAGATTTGAAGTTAGGACAACCAGTCAGGCTAGCATCTTGGGGGTCTTACTAGCCCGGATGAAGCAACAGGCAGTGAATGTCTGTCGGACGTACCGTAGTGTTGAACCCTGCCTAGGATAATGAAACTTTACTCAGTCATTGCCCTTGACATAATGAGGTGCCCTATTAGTTTTGGGTAACACAGGTCAATGGTCAAGGTCACAATTTGACTAAATGTTTAAAATTCATTTCAATGCTCCAACTGAAGAACCTTTTGACCTATTGCACTTTATCAGTCTCAAGGCACTAGTTGGCGGGGGTGGGGGGATGGTATTTTTCCGCTTTGTGACATTTCTAGTTATTTCTTCTACTAACATTAATAACAGCTTAAGCCTCAATAAAATGCCTCTCCCACTGATACAGTTTCAAAAGTGAAACCTACTAAAATCACAGGATTTATTAGTCCCCCACCAGTTACCGGTTGGGGGACTATAGCTTTGCTCGATTCCGTCTGTCCGTCCGTCCGTCCGTCTGTCCGTCCGTCCGTCCGTCCGTCCGTCTGTCCGTCACACTTTTGTCCGGGCTATATCTTCTAAACCATATGTGCTAACAACTTCAAACTTGGTACACTTATAGATCTCATTAAGGAGAAGTGTCATGTTAACCATAACTCTGCCACGCCCACTTTTTGAGTCATTGCCCTTTGTTGTTTTTAGCCTTACATTCCTGTCCGGATTATATCTCCTAAACTATAAGTGCTAGCAACTTCAAACTTGGTACACTTATAGATCTTTTTGAGGACAAGTGTCATGTTCAAGAACCGTTACTCTGCCACACCCACTTTTTGAGTTATTGCCCTTTGTTGTTTTTACCCTTACATTCTTGTCCGGAACATATCTCCTAAACTATGTGTGCTAGCAACTTCAAACTTTGTACACTTATAGATCTCATTTAGGAGAAGTGTCATGTTCAAGAACCATAACTCTGCCACGCCCACTTTTTCAGTTATTGCCCTTTGTTGTTTTTAGCCTTACATTCTTGTCCGGAACATATCTCCTAAACTGTAAGTGCTAGCAACTTCAAACTTGGTACACTTATAGATCTTATTGAGGACAAGTGTCATGTTTAAGAACCATAACTCTGCCACGCCCTTTTTTTTAGTTATTGGCCTTTGTTGTTTTTAGCCTTACATTCTTGTCCGGATCATATCTCCTAAACTATAAGTGCTAGCAACTTCAAACTTTGTACACTTATAGATCTTATTGAGGACAAGTGTCATGTTCAAGAACTGTTATTCTGCCACGCCCACTTTTTTAGTTATTGCCCTTTGTTGTTTTTACCCTTGCATTTTTGTCCGGAATATATCTCCTAAATCATAAGTGCTAGCAACTTCAAACTTTGTACACTGATAGATCTTATCGAGGACAAGTGTCATGTACATGAACTGTTACTCTGCCATGTCCACTTTTTGAGTTATTGCCCTTTGCTGTTTTTAGTCTTACATTCTTGTCTGGATCATATCTTCTAAACTAAAAGTGCTAGCAACTTCAAACTTTGTACACTTATAGATCTAATTGAGGATAAGTGTCATGTACAAGAACTGATACTCTTCCACACCCACTTTTTGAGTTATTGCCCTTTGTTTTTTTACCTTTACATTTTTGTTCGGAACATATCTTCTAAACCATAAGTGCTAGCAATTTCAAACTTGCTACACTTATAGATATCATTGAGGACAAGTGTCATGTACAAGAACTGTCACTCTGCCATGTCCACTTTTTGAGTTATTGCCCTTTGTTGTTTCTATCCTTACATTTTTGTCCCGAACTTATCTCCTAAACCATAAGCCTTAGCAACTTCAAACTTTGTACACTGGTAGATGTCATTGAGAAGAAGTGTAATGCACAAGAACTGTTACTCTACCACATCCACTTTTTAGCTCACCTGAGCACGAAGTGCTCGAGGTGAGCTATTGTGATCGCTTTTTGTCCGTCGTCCGTCCGTCTGTCCGTCTGTCCGTCTGTCCGTCTGTCCACAATTTGGTGTTTACACTCTAGCATCCACAAATATTAGTCAATCTTGACCAAACTTTGTCAAAACAAGTATGGTCATAAGTTCTCGGATGAGTTCGATTATGGGCCAGATCGGACCAGGAAGTGTGGAGTTATCTGCCCCTGAATGACGAAAAATGCTGTTTTTAACTTTGTTTACACTCTAGCATCTACAATTATTGCCCAATCAATACAAAACTTGGATATAATATTGGAGACTATAGGATCTTGGATGAGTTCGATTTTCAGTCAGATCAGATGAAAAAGTCAAAAGTTATGTGCCCTTGAATTTTTCAAAATTGCTGTTTTCGACCGTTTTCGACCTTGTTTACACTCTAGAATCTACAATTATTGACCAATCAAGACAAATCTTGAACACAATGATGGGGACCATAACATCTCAGATGAGTTTAATTTTCAGTCTGATTAGACGAGAAAGTCGAGAGTTATGTGCCCTTGAATTTGACAAAATTGTCGTTTTTGACTGTTTTCGACCTTGTTTACACTCTAGAATCTACAATTATTGACCAATCAAGACAAATCTTGGACACAATGTTTGAGACCATAAGATGTTGGATGAGATTGATTTTCAGTGTGATCTGACAAAAAAGACTAGAGTTACGTGCCCTTGAATTTGATAAAATTGTCATTTTCGGCTGTTTTCGACATTGTTTATACTCTAGAATCTACATTTATTAATCAATCAAGACAAAACTTGGACACAATGTTGGAGATCATAAGATCTCGGATGAGTTGAATTTTCAATCTGATAAGACAAGAAAGTCGAGACTTATGTGCCCTTGAATTTGACAAAATTGTCGTTTTTGACTGTTTTCGACCTTGTTTACACTCTAGAATTTTCAATTATAGTCCAATCAAGACAAATCTTGGACACAATGTTTGAGACCATAAGATCTTGGATGAGTGTGATTTTCAGTGTGAACTGACCAGAAAGAAGAGAGTTAGGTGCCCTTGAATTTGACAAAATTGTCGTTTTTGACTGTTTTCGACCTTTTTTACACTCTAGAATCTACAATTATTGACCAATCAAGACAAATCTTGGACACAATGTTTGAGACTATGAGATTTCAGATGAGTTCGATTTTCAGTGTGATCTGACAAAAAAGACAAGAGTTACGTGCCCTTGAATTTGATAAAATTGTCATTTTCGGCTGTTTTCGACATTGTTTACACTCTAGAATCTACATTTATCAATCAATCAAGACAAAACTTGGACACAATGTTAGAGATCATAAGATCTCAGATGACTAGAATTTTCAATCTGATAAGACAAGAAAGTCCAGACTTATGTGCCCTTGAATTTGACAAAATTGTCGTTTTTGACTGTTTTCGACCTTGTTTACACTCTAGAATTTTCAATTATTGTCCAATCAAGACAAATCTTGGACACAATGTTTGAGAGGATAAGATTTCGGATGAGTGTGATTTTTAGTGTGATATGACCAGAAAGACGAGAGTTATGTGCCCTTGAATTTGATAAAATTGTCTTTTTCGGCTGTTTTCGACCTTGTTTACACTCTAGAATCTACAATTATCAATCAATCAAGACAAAACTTGGACACAATGTTTTGGACCGTAATATGTCGGATGAGTTTGATTTTCAGTCTGATCCGATCAGAAAGTTGAGAGTTATGTGCCCTTGAATTTTAACAAAATAGCCGTTTCTGGCTGTTTTTCGATCTTGTTTACACTCTAGAATCTTCAATTATTGACCAATCAAGACAAATCTTGGACACTATGTTGGAGACCATAATATCTTGGATGAGGTAGATTTTCAGTCTGATGTGATCAGAAAGTCGAGAATTGTGTGCCCTTGAATTTGAAAAGATTACTGTCTTTGGCTGTTTTCGACCTTGTTTATACTCTAGAATCTGTGATTATTTATCAATCAAGAAAAACCTGGACACAATGTTTGGCACCATAAGATCTCAGATGAGTTTGATTTTCACAAAGTTATTGACTATAAGTTAGTTTTCAGTCTTACAGTCATAAATGTTTATTGAATTGAACAAAAGTGTTGCTCATATCATTTTGGTTCAGGTGAGCGATATAGGACCATCATGGTCCTCTTGTTTAGTTATTGTTCGTTGTTGTTTTTTATCCTTACATTTTTGTCCGGACCATATCTCCTGAGCCATCAGTGCTAGCAACTTCAAACTTGGTACACTTATAGATCTCATTGAGGACAAGTGGCATGTACAAGAATCATTCTTCTCCGCCCACTTTTGGAGTTATTGCCCTTGGTTGTTTTTACCCTTATATTTTTGTTTGGGACATTTTGTCCAAAACCTAATGTGCTAGCAACTTCAAATTTTGTATACAGTTATAGATCTAGTAAGTAGGAGATATATTATAAGAAAGGATTTTTGTTATCCGGTGGGGGACTCCTGTATTGCATCGCAATCCGACATGCACTTGTTATATACTGGTACTTGTAGGTAAACTTGTAGATATAGAGAATAGATGGTTACTGTCTGTAGATTGAAAAAAATATCCGACAAGGCGGAGGAATTTTTATCCGGTGAGGCGTAGCCGAACCGGATAAATTTCCGAAGCCGAGTCGGATATTTTTTTTCAATCTACAGACAGTAAACCATCTATTCTATTTATCCTGTTACGAACATTTGTTAAAAAAGAGGCGCTATTCTCGTTAAAAGAACGAACGGGAAGTGTTTAATGACCTAGTTAGTTATCCTAAAGTTTTTAAAGACGCATAACTCGTGTTCGCGACAGAAGCTAGTTCTAAGGTGGAAAACAAACAAACTTTCGAACTTGTGTTAAATAGATCTTCTCTCGATTTTTTTTTATCATTAACAGGTAAATATTATAACCATAGAACAAACTCAAATTGCTAGGAACTGCAAAGTTCAAATCAAGTAGACGACGAGATCTGTCCTCGGTTTGGGAATGGAAGGTTCTGTTTCAACGAAGAACAAGTTTCACATTCATTTGAAATATATTGAAAATGTTGAAAAGAAGTAACAAGAACATGAAGCATACCTTAAATGGATTTATATGTCCTCCCAACTTCTATTTACACGATCATGGACGTGTTTACAAACGTGTCATGATCTGTCATCTATCTGAATGTTTCCGATGTCGTCCATTTTTATTTTAGACATGAATTCATCAACAAGACAAGTGTTTTGTGAGGGGAGAAGACAATTCAAAAGTAGCAGCCTACAATCGTTTTGAAATAAAATAACTAACCAACTATCTCATTCATTCTCTATCCCCTCTTCAAGTCTTGTATTTAAATCCTTCCCTTAAATGTTCCTGTTCATCTTGTTGTAAACATAAACACGGCTTCCAACTGTCAAAAATAACCTTGTGTATTACGTCATCAAAAACTTTTACGTCACAGAGTTTTGAAATTGGGTCAATACTACAGGGTGAACCTAAAGTGGGGGTATTTTATAAGGAAATGAAAAATGTCTGTTATGCTCTATATTTCCCACTCGCATCTGATTACGTTGTATGAGTAAAACTCAAACTCGGCATTTACATTGTACATTTTTGGAGCGATCTACTCGATCTTTCACTATCTATGTGGATGAATTTATCATAGAGAATTTTTATTATGAAATTTAAGTCAACAAATTCTATTTCTGAGTTTTTATTGCGAATATTACAAGCTTCAAGGCACAACCTAGATATCGAGTGACCTTCGCTTGATGAAAGTAGTGCCGACGTTATTGGTCACGTGACTAACTGACTGATATCAAAAAAAATATCAGGCACCCTGTTATCAGTCAGTAAATACCGGAAGTGACAGGATAAAAATTAATATAGGTGACTTTGGTAGTTTTCATCCTCATTATAAATTTCAAGGGATGCTTCAAAGGTAAAATGTCTGATGGTGCATCTTACCTTAAAATCATGCTTACTGTAGTTGAAATTTAATGATCATTTAACTCATTACCAGAGGGCAAAATTTTAGACCTGTCTGAATTGGAAGATGTTGCAATTTTCCATAATTGTAAGTGAATGGAATAGTGCATTTTTTTGTCTGTATGGGTAGAAAACTTTTTTGGAAATTAAGAAATTGATTGTCAGAATCAATTTCTCCATTTTCCACACTGTTTTCAAAAGCCTACAGTACAGCTCCCGCGTTTTTTGCCTAATTCCGCGCATCGCCGCGATTGGATTTCGGGTGGATTCGGGTGGAAAAACGCGGCGGCCGCGGCGAGCGAGTTTTACCACCCGAAATCGCGGGAATCGCCGCGATTTTTTCGCCGCGAATCGCGGTGATTTGCGTGGACAGGTAAGCCTGTATTTCCTGGCTGATTTATCGTAATTATTGGGTTTTAAATAATATTAGGTTTTGAAAAATCGAAAATGTACAACACTTGCAGATTTGATTTTTGTTTATTTTGCATGAGTTTGTGGATTATTCTTCCACTTCAACAGGAAAAATTACCATTTTGCCTTCCTTTCAACATATTCGAAGTTATTTTTCTTTTATATTTGTTTTATTTTTTCGTAGAAATGATTTGAGAATATTGAGGTAAAAGAAGAACATGCTGATTATCACCTTGTCTTCTTGTGTCTCAACATTAAGTTCCTATTGTTGTGATATATCCTTCACACTCAGGACTATCTTCAGCAACACCCAGCTTATCGTATGAGAAGACTTTTTATAGGACGTACCAAATCATAGAAATTTCGGAAATGGCGTAACTTACGCAATCCCAGTTAAAGTGGACAATTGACTAAATTTTTTTCGAAATTTTTCATTTTACCATTCACTCATTCTGGACAAATTTTCTTCATGGATCACATCTTCTGCGCAAATATCTCTTGTTTTGTCAAGTGGGCTTGCCTAGTTTTGGAGTTATAGAATGTTAAATGATCGAATGTGTGCATAAAAAATGCGTATTTTAAATAGACCCCTTTGTGAAATGTGTGTCTAATTTCCCATTAAGTAATGCCTAAAGAATAATAAATCCGATACATTTTGATGAGTATTTGTTTGTAAAATGTGAATCAATTGACAATATGGGTGAAAATGGTGAATTGTACCTATGCGAATGAAAATACAAAACGGCTATCCTTGTACAATTCCTTTATTTTAGAACGTTGACTACTTCCAACTCTTCTAAAATACACCAAACAACCTTTAATTTTCTCTTGTATTATTAAACAAAAGCAATGAGTTATTCCCTTAATCGATATGCAGAAATGGAAAGTCAATGATTTATTACAAATCAACAATAGTTTAAAACTGGTCTGTCCCGAACGTAACTACAGCTTGTCCCATACGTAATGTGCTTTCTTTTCTTTAATACCACAGCCTCTGTGTTATTACCTTTTCAATCAAATCATAATATTATCAGGCAATATCCATTTGCCAGACACTTTGTCAAAAAAATTATAAGGAAATGAATAAATGAAAATAAATACAACTCTATAAGCCATCTGGGTGTGTTGTTTTACAAATTAAAACTTCCTAGCCAAATTAATTTCAATTTATAAAAGTTGAGATGTTCGTATTGTTTTGACACATGAGGTATGTGTAATAACTGCTTAATTAAGTGAAATGTTATCCAAAATTTGCTAGACATCTTTAAATCTGATGGATCCAATATACGAAAACGTACGGGACACTTTTTATAAAGGTAAGAAACGCTGAAATAATCTATTTTATCTAGTGTAATGTATATGGATATGAATATATTCCTATATATATCAACAAAAAACCGGCATATTTTGTGGAACTTTCCTCAATATTGTAAAAATAGTTTCAATTAAGCGTAATTATAATACCATTACGTACGAGACTAGTACGAGTACGTGTACAGTCTATTATGTGCATTAAAAGTCTATTTTGCTTAAACTGGAGCCATTAAGGAACCCAAAGTACATAAATAAAGCACAGGAAACGTTCCATTTCAGCAATTAAAAAACTGAAAACTAAAAATTGCCTCGAACGTTATGGACTCGTACGTCACTTTTTAATGTGTACCAAACTTTATTTAGCCTACTGTATCAATGCTAAATTATAGTAATCGGTATAATTCTTTTTATCATATTTGAAGAGACTTCGAATAGTGATGTTACTTGAAGAATTAAACTATTTATAACTACACATTTTTAACTACAGTTACTTTAGTTCTTGCCTCGTACGTTACGGGGTTAAAATTACGGTAAATTGTTTAAGAATCATATTGATTTTGTAAAAATACTGACAAAGGTATATCAAAATACGACTTTATTTTGATAATATATATTTATACTGAAGTAGATTACGCTTGATTGATGCATTAGATGTATATTTATGTCAGTGTTTCTTAGCTTTAAAGAAAGTGTCCCGTACGTTTTTGAATTTTGGAGACAACGACTCGAGGCTTTTCTACAAATTTTGGATTACATTTTTAAGTCGCTGAGCGCTCGCGCTGCGACTTACTGTTGCCGTACGGGTTTTTCTGGACAGGTCAAATAAGGTCAAAGACGGACCTCTTAACTTCTTCTGTATTTCTGTTTTTAGACAAAGTAGATCTCTGATTTCTTGTCCACACTTTGATATAATATTGAAATTCGACTTTCTACAATTTCTAAACTGACATGCCAAATAATCATTGTTGAACGAGGCAAATTATACGTTTTATGTAGAACTATTTTTTTGGCGGAGAAAATAGGTCGCGCGCAATAATTCCGTTTTCTGAGGTATATTGGTCTAAGGGAAATAATCAGGTTTAAATTAGACAGTTTTCATGAAAGAGTTACTTCCCTTAGATAGTACAATAGACATCGACTTTATGACTCGGCGACAATAAACATACGACAACGACGGAATACTCATTTGCTTGATTCTTTTTATAATAAATTCCATTTTAACAAGGTGTCTTGCTTGATATGCATCGTTCTGCCATTTCAAGCGTGTAATCTCGCAATCAATATGCCCTAAATTAACACACGACATAATTGTACACAACAAGCAGTCGTCACTTTTCTTCGAAAACCTCGTAACTGCATATTGTTTTAATCTGCAATTACTTGGTGATGACAATAGCTTAAAAAATCGTGTGGTCAAATTTGCCGAAAATTCGAAAAACTGTGCGGCTGAAAGTGATTTCGGCATCAGTGAAAAGCTAGTGAGAGACTGGCGAAAAAACAAGACAAAGATCTGTGATGGTCCAAAATTGCAGAAATGGAGGGTTATTCGGATCAGTCCCTATGAGCCACAGAAAAATGATCAGAATGATTGGATTTTGGAGTTACGGGCAAGTGGCTATGTTGTAAGTAGGATCGGGATTCGCGTCAAGGCCCTTCAACTCGACAAGGACCAAAATACAAAATCCAGGGCGAGTTCAAAGCTTCTTCTGGGTAGTGTTGCAGGTTCGTGAATATTTTAGTCAATACCGGGAAGACCAGAAAAAAACATTTTATTACACACCTGGCCAGCTTATCAATGGGAAAACCTACGGGACCACATCAAAGAAACGAGACTTAACTACTCGGCTGGTTCTGTGATGTTGACGATCCCGAAATATGCAAGATGTGCATATCCGACGATTACTTTAAACAAAGAGTTTTCCGTCGCCGGATTTACGGAAATGAAATTGTTGATTTGCAGGGTTGAATCTCGCGACCGGTAGGCGATCATAGACGGCACAAAAGCAGCTTTGCAAGTCACGGGCATTTTGTATGATCATACGGTTCCCCCGAAAGATCGCAGCTAAAACCTTACCTTCGTTTCAGATCAGAATAAATATTTCAG